>RJWJ010006120.1:0-34622 GCA_004363605.1 Indri indri
GCCATTGACCAGTGGAACAGAACTGAGAACCCAGATATAAAACCATCCTCATATAGCCACCTAATCTTTGACAAAGCAGACAAAAACATACACTGGGGGAAAGAATCCTTATTCAATAAATGGTGCTGGGAAAACTGGATAGCCACATGTAGAAGACTGAACCAGGATCCACACCTTTCACCTCTCACAAAAATCAACTGCCGCTGGGTAACAGATTTAAACCTGAGGAGTGAAACTATTAGAATTCTAGAGGAAGATGTTGGAAATACTCTTCTAGACATTGGCCTAGGCAAAGAATTTATGAAGAAGATCCCAAAGGCAATCGCAGCAACAAACAAAATAAATAAATGGGACCTGATCAAATTAAAAAGCTTCTGCACAGCCAAAGAAACTGTCACAAGAGCAAATAGACAACCTACAGAATGGGAGAAAATTTTTGCATGCTACAAATCTGATAAAGGGCTGATAAGTAGAATCTACTTAGAACTCGGGAAAATCAACAAGAAAAAATCAAACGACCCTATCAAAAAGTGGGAAAAGGACACGAACAGAAACTTTTCAAAAGAAGACAGAATAATGGCCAAAAAACGTGAAAAAATGCTCAACATCTCTAATCATCAGGGAAATGTAAATCAAAACCACAAGGAGATATCACTTCTCTCCAGTGAGACTGGCCTTTATCAAAAAGTCCCAAAACAATAAATGTTGGCGTGGATGCGGAGAGATAGGAACACTCATGCACTGCTGATGGGACTGCAAACTAGTGCAACCTCTGTGGAAAGCAATATGGAGATACCTTAAAGAGATACAAGTAGAAGTACCATTCGATCCAGCAATCCCATTACTGGGCATCTACCCAAAAGAGCAAATGATACTGTATAAGAAAGACACCTGTACCCGAATGTTTATAGTAGCACAATTCACAATTGCAAAGATGTGGAAACAACCCAAGTGTCCACCAATACATGAGTGGATTAATAAAATGTGGTATATGTATACCATGGAGTACTATTCAGCTTTAAGAAACAATGGTAATATAGCACCTCTTGTATACTCCTGGATAGAGCTGGAATGCATTCTACTAAGTGAAGTATCCCAAGAATGGAAAGACAAGCACCACATGTACTCACCATCAAAGTGGTATTAACTGATCAACACATAAGTGCACATATAAGAATAACATCTATTGGATGTTGGGCAGGGGGGAGTGGGGAGGTGGAAGAGGGAAAAGGGGACGGGGATATGCATACACAAAGAGTGCAATGCGCACCACCCGAAGGATGGACATATTTGAAACTCGGACTTAGGTGGGATGGGGGGACAGGGGGTGACAAGGTTACATACGTAACCTAAACATCTGTACCCCCATAATATGCTGAAATAAAAAAAATGATTACAGAAAAAATCTAAGTTTCTTATAAAGAATGAACAGTATAATCCACCAAATGTCTGTTACCTACAGTTTTATTCATGCACATTTCTTTTGGGTTTGTCTATTCTAGAATTTACACTGATAATGAGCTTTGAATTCTGACTCGATATGACACAAGGTCATATTAGAAAGCTTTTTTATCAAAATAACTGAAGATATAATTTTAAATACATCTCATCAATACACAGCTGCCTTTAATCTCTGGGGATAAATAGTGACAAATGAGGCTTGGTTTTTGACTTGTTTAGCTGCTGCTGAAACAGACTGGGTGTTTTAATGGAGCTTTTAAGTGGATAATAGGCATGCGGTGAGCATTCTGAGGTATGATAATGAGTTCTATGTATGGATGCAGGACTATATTTTTCACTGTGTTTCTGCACAAGAAAGTATTTGCAATTTATAAAAGAATCAGAAGTCTATTTACATGGCCACTGGGATGTGTGTTAAATTTCCTTATGCATTTAAATATCCCTATTTTCACACCCACTACAACCATTATTTAGTTTGCAGATTCATTAAACTGTATAATGTGTACTTATTAACTGCCAAAGAAATCATATCAAATTAGGTGTAGATTTTTATTACTTAAAAAAAAAGAAAAGTATACAATAATGTAACATGCTCAAAAAATGTTTGAATCACAAAATGGTTACAAGGAGAAAAAAAGTTTGGATAAAAATCTTTCATCCAAGCCTTCAAATTAATGTATTTAATGTTAATGTGCTCCAATTACTGAAAACACTGGCTGTGATTTCAGCATTGGTTTGATGAAACCAAATCCAGATTCTCTAATTGCTGAAATGTGACAGACTACACAGATGACTACAGTCAGAATACAGGAGTCATGGACTCCCAGAAAATAGGCAGAAACTCTGGCTCTTACAAATCTCAGTGGGGTTAATGTGAAACAAGGAGTAAACAGAGATAAAAGTAAAAGATTGGGTGCTCTGACAATAAAGTACTTTGGTTTCTTAATAAAATCGACAATTGATTTCCTGCAAATAAGCTAATGTGAAAACATATACAAGAATGAGGAATTTTATAATGCCTTGTGTTATATTTCCCATTGTACATACCCTATAGAGGATGGCAATGTGGTTTTATGAAAACAGCATGGACTTAGTTGCAGACCACTCTGGATTCCATTCCTGTATCTGGCAATTCCTACCTGTACAATTGTGGGCAGACTATATATTATGTTTAATCTCAGTTTTCTCATTATTATAAACTGCGTTGGGTATACATTCCTGATTCAAATGATGAACTGACTTTATGGCTCTATGGAGTCAAGATATTCTGAAGGGCCCTCTCAATACTAAATAACTAGGTCTTGTATGTGTGTATATGCCTTTTAAGACATTGCTGGACTCAAAGGAAAAATTTAATAACCACCCCTAAATTTTTTTAAATGGCACCAAAAGCAAAATTTTTGGTTTCCCAAAGTACAAATTCCAGTATTAGGGCTGCTATTTGAAGACTGCACCTTAGACCAGCTGCAAAGTTAGAGGACTGAAATTAAGCATTTCATGTTTATTAGGTAAAGAACTTTCAAAGAAGGCTAAAATGGCTGCACATTGGGTAGTAATGTCATGCTTCTGTCAAGAGCAAATATAGATTCTTTCTGAAGAAAGTCACACCAGATCTAGGCTCTCAGGATTTCCATACACTAAGATCAAACAAATATGAGGTCACACTCAAAAATAACAAAACAAAAGCCTCATGAGTGAGATCAATAACACATTTTCAAACTCAGTTTGAGGCCAGCATTATAACAAAACCAGAAAAAGAGATTACAAACTGATATCCCTGAACATAGACTTAAAGATTCTTAACAAAACTTTAGTAAATTGAATCCAACAATACATAAAATACATAAAAATATATAGTAAAAGGATAACACATCATGAGCAATTGGGTGGCCATATTAACAGACTGAGAAAGCCCATATTATATCTCCATAGATGTAGACAAAGCATTTGCCAAAATTCAACATTTATTCTTAATGGAAACACAACAAATTAGGAGTAGGAAAAAAATCTCCTTAACAAAATAAAGGATGTCTTTTTAAAAGCACCTATAGTTAACATGATATTTAACGGTGAAAAGCCGAATGCTTTCCTCCTAAGATGGGGAAGAAGGCAAGGATGTACCTTCTTACCACCCCTAATCAACATAGTACTGTTAGTACTAACTAGTTCAATAAAGCAAGGAATAGAAATAAAAAACTTACAGATTTAATAAGAAAACTGTCTATATTCACAGAAGACACGCTTGCATATGTAGAAAATTTTAAAGGATCTACAAAAGCAATTCCAAAAACTAGTAAGTGAGTTTAGTGTTGAAGGCCACAAGATCTATACATAGAAGTCAATCATATTTCAAAATACTAGCAATGAAAACTCATAATTTGAAATTAAAAGAATACCATTTATAACAGTATTGAACAAAAAAATGAAATAATTAGGTAAAAATCTAAAAAGATATGTCCAGAATCTGTATGTTAAAAAACATAAAATACTGATGGAATACATCAAATAATAAAGGTATAAATGGAGTGACATCCCATATCGATGGACTAGAAAACTCAATATAGTTAAGATGTCAATTCACCCCAGTTTTATCTATTGATTCACTGCAATCCCAAACAAAATTGTAAAAAGTTTTTTGCAGGTATAAACAAGCTAATTCTAAAATTTATATGGAAAAGCAAAGGCATATAATGGCCTAGTACATTCAGAAAAGAAGAACAAAGTTGGTGGACCCATGCTACCAGATTTTAAAATTTAACATAAAGCTGTAAAATCAGAAATGGTTCATGTTGATTAAAGAATAGACCCTTAGATTGATGAAACATAATAGAGATGCCAGCAGTAGACCACACATATATGGCGAACTAATTTTGACAAAAAATGCAAAGGAAATTCAGTGAGAAAAAAAAAACAGTAAAATCTTTAGTGTAATTTTAAAAATTATAGCAGGGAAAAAAGAAACTTGAAAGAGAAGTTAAGAGAAATAGAGACTAAAATGAGATGTCTAACATATGTCTAGTCACAGTTGCAAAAGAAGAGATTAGAGGAAATGGTGAGAATAAATATTTGAAAGATTAATAGTATTTTCTACTTGTAAAATATATGGATCTATACAAATGTTAAATTTATTGTTAATATCAAGCACGCTAATTCAAGAGAAATCCACTTTGAAGTGAAAAAACAGGATATTAAAAAGAGGATATCTTAAAAGCAGCTAGAGATAAAAGGTCACCTACAAAGGAACAATTAGTGTGATGTAAGACTTATTAACAGTAACAATGGTAGCCAAAAAATAGTAGAACAATGTCAAGAATGTCAAGAATGTCAAATTAGAGTGTTGAGAAAAAATAGCTCTCAACCTATCTATTAATAGTTGATGCAACTACCAGTCAGTTTTCTCCATGATACAGCAACAAACAGTTCCCTAAATCTCTAATTTAAGCAAAGTTTTGTTTCTCGTCTAATTGCATATGGGCTGCTAATTGGCTCCTGATGTGCTAGCTCTGGTTCCTGTGTCATCTTCTTTATGGCATCCAGCTATAGGACATATCCTTATTTGGAACATGCATTTCTCATGACAAAAGGAAAGGAACGGTGGCAGAACAATACAATGACTCTTAAAGCTTCTGCTAGGCCTGGCACACATCACTCTCACATTCTATTGGCCAACACAGATCTCACGAACAAGATGGATATCTAGGGGGAAGGGAAGTATGCTCCTCCCTCAGGAGGACACAGAAAATTATAAGGCAATAAGCCAGGGTCTATAGTATTCTTATAGAGCAAATAATTAGGAACAATAACATAGTGTATCACGGTTTAGTATTATGTACCTAGACAGATCTTACCTTTCAAGAACAAGGCAAAATAAATAATTTTCAGATAAATAAAAGTGGGGGTGGATTTTACCACTCATAAATCTTCACAAAAGGAAGTTATGAAGATTATACCTCAGAAATGAAGGAAAATAATTATAGAAAGAAGATCTAAAATGTAAGAACGAATGGTGAACAAATAAATGTGGGTATGTAACAAAACCTATAACATCGTTTGCATAAAACAATAAAAATGTCTAAATTGCAGTGTGAAAACAAAACAACAGAATTAATGTGTGTGTGTGTGAAAGAAAGAGAGAGAGAAAGAGAGAAAGCAGATTCTGAACAGGTCATTCTTTCCTGACCTCTATGAATGCCTCTTCCTCCGCTTTTCCCTGCACCCCCAAACCCTGTGCATCCCCAAACCCTAGCTTCACTGGCTAACTCCTCATCTACTAATTTACTAATTTTTCAGGATTCTAATGAGATATCCTACAAAGGATTAACCCCATTCAAAGTCTGGGTTAGGTGGTTCTAGTAAGTGTTTGTCTAGCATATTGCCATAGGTACTGTATCATAAAAAATTATCAAATTATGCTGTTATTGTATGTTCACTCTTCTCTCTCTAATGCTAAACTGTGAAACAAGAAATTTGTCATTTTTTATGGTATATTTCATGAATCTAGCACAATGACTGTAGGCCCCCAGTACATATTCATTGAATGACAGACGGAATTAAATGTAGGATGGAAAGATATAATACTTTTAGAATTGAATGTTTTTAACATTTATTAATATCTCTCTAAGGGGCAGCAAATGTAATTCATTATTTTATATACTTATAATGAGTTCAGTTTTCTTTTTTTTATTAATTTATAGTTTGCCATAATTTTTCCTGAGAAACAGAAAAGAAAGAAATTATCAGTTTATAGATAAGATCACTGAAGCTCAAAGCAGGTAATATCTCTTTCAGAAAGTAGTGCTAGCATTGAGATGCAAATATCTTTTTAAAATATCAGCATTCAACACATAAAAATGATATGTTCAAATGCTCAGAACTGTAGTTCCTGTTGTGGTATGAATAGAAAAAAACTATATTTCTCATAAGGAATAGTACACCTTAATGTGGAACACAAATAATATAATTAGCTAAAATCTATACAGCTGTTATAACTGAAAAAAGGTGCTCTCACTTTTCAGAAAATAACTGACAAGACATTGAAAACATCATTTTCCAGAATTTTTTTTTCCTTTTTCCCTGTCCAAAATGTATTGAAGCGTAAGGAGCTGGTGAGTAATTGTTTTGTCATTCATTCAAACTCTACCCAATGCAGATGGCATAAATTCAAGGCTGTTATTCTCAAATAAATAATTCCAGATTGATGTTAGCTTACTGTTTCAAGAACATTTAATTGAATCTGATAAATAAGGGAGATGAAGCATTTCTGTAAATAGGTAACTACACTGATATTGGTAAAATACACTGACATCAGTGTATTTTAATACAAATTGTGAAGAATTATCCTTGGGTGCCTCCAAGGTCTGACATGGGAGTAATTGTTCCATTTTATTATTTTGTTTTCTATTTGTAGCACAAGAAATATTAAACCAACAATGAAAGAAAGAAATAATAAAAAAGAAAAATATCTCACAATCCTGTCTTACTAGCAAAGACTTTGTTTTTGCTTTTTATGTTCCCTGGATCATAAGTAAACATGTTTTATATGTTTGTAAGTATAGTGTATATTTTAATGTGTTTTTTCACTTGACATTATGTTATAAACATTTTTACGTGCTCTTATTTTTAACAAGATTTTTTAGTGGTTGGTTTATAGTCTACAAATTGACATTCTGTTATTTACTGAAACAGTTCTCAGTTTTTAAATATTAATGTTTTCAATTTTTTCGACTATAAATAAGTTAATAATGAGCATTTTTACATGTGATTTTTCCCTTTTCCTTAAACATAATATAGAGAAACTAATAGCAACAACAGGTCAAAAAACTTGAACAATCTCAAAGTTTTTGCTATGTTTTTTAAAAAGATTACTACAATTTACACTCTGAGCAATAGACACAAAAGCACCAGTTTCAAGACGAGCTCGCTTGCACATATATGCTAATTTAATAGATGCAAAAAGAAACATCATTTGATTTTACTTCAATAAATAGTTACATTAAATTTTGTTCCATAAATTATTGCTTGTATGTGAACTCATTCCTTCTGGATTACAGCTCCCTGACATAAGGACTCTTAAAGACAATGACAAGGTCACAAGGGAAGCTGATAATCCTCTGGGTGAGGGGATAAATGATCCTACTCCTCTTTCAGTCACTTTCGCATTGCTGGCTCATTCTTCAACTATATCTGAAAGGAATTCATATTATACTCTTACCACAAAAACACTAATTCAATATTTTCTAATGTATGCATCACTTTGTATTTCATTTTATAGAGGAGGTGGGGATACCAATTCAGACAGGAAAGGGCCAGCTACATCCTCTATCACTGTTTAATAGAATAGTTATTTCTATTTGACGTATAATCTAAGAAATCATATAAGTAAAATATGAAGAATGCCTGCACTTAAGAGTACCACTGAACTTATTCATGATTGTACCCATCTTTAAGGCCACTATTAACACTATTCTAAGTGAACTTTTTAATGCATTAAATGTTAATTTTGTACAAAAAGTACTATTATGTATTAAGTACCCACTATGTGCTAGACATTTCTGTATACCTTGTCTCTAATTCTCCCAATAATCCTATGAAATAGATATTCATTGTCTCCATTCTACAGGTAAGGAAACTGAGACTCAGAGAGGTTCAGTATCCTGCCCAGGTTCACGCAGCAAATACCTATGCTGAATTTCATATTCAATGTTGTGTCTACTTAACATCTATGATCTTTCATTTGTTTAATTATTTAATACTAGTCATTTCAAACGTTGAGTGTATTTTTTCCTCTAAACACTTAATTTTCTATTATAAATTATACTTTGACATCAGTGTATTTTAATCCAAAACATGAATAAACTACAACCCAAGTAAATTGAAATGCTCAACCCATTACTGTTTCCAATTATAAACTAATAAAGCTTTCTCTCTAAATAAATTTTCATCTGAATAAATTAAACCCCAGGGTGAACGAAGTCCACTTTCTTGGCCCAACGCTGTGTTACTCCAACTGTGCTTTTGGGGTGACAGGCTCATTTGCCATTGTTCGAACATAATTTTCACCTTTTTACTTCTATATCTTGGCTCATTTTCAACTGCAAATCTACTTTTCGATTTACTAATGACCCAATCCAAAGGGCACCTTCCTTTCCCTAGCTTTTTTAGTCCCTTCAAAGTTAACTCCTCTGTCTTTGGAATAGCCATACAACTTTGTTCCATACACTTCTACTTCATTATTTGTATTCTGTGCAGTATATGGAAAGAACATGGGCTTTAAAGTTATACAGGTGTGATTCAATATTTAGCTTTAATGTAAATTATGTCACTTTTCGAAAGATCAGTGTGTCAGTTAGCTATTGCTCTGTAACAAAATCTCCCTCCCAAAATTCAGTGGTTTAAAACAAGAAGCATTTCTTACTGCTCTTAAGGCTATGAGTAAATTAGGTGGCTCCTCTGGTCTTGGTTGAGTTTATTTAAGCAGCTGCAATCAGCCTTACATTAGGAAGGCAGCTCTGCCGATCTTGGCTGGGCTCTTTCACGTGCTTGGTGGTTGGCTGACGATAAGACGATCTAATACGGACAGCTGGGCTCTTTTCTACATAATTTCTCAGTCTCCAGCATTCCAGAAAGATAGCCTGAGCTTTTTCCATGTGGAAGTGATAGTGTTCCAAGAGAAAGGAAGTGGAAGCCCTCTTGAGGCCTAAGCTAAAAAATGACAGTCACTTCTGCCACATTCTCTTGGCCAAAAACAAGGACAGCTCAGATTCAAGTGGTAGGAAAATAGATTCCACCTCTTGATAGGCAGAGCAGTCAAAATATCATAAGGGAATAGCTACATTTCGGGATTATCCTGAAATTAAATAGGATATTTGATTACAAAATCCTTAGTAAATGTTTTGAATGTAAGGTATTCTCAATATATGCTAAATTATGTATCCCTTATACATCTTTGCCCCTTATATCTTACACATAGTAGGTCTATAAGCAATATCAAAAGAATGAATTATAGAAATATGTATTTTAGAAGGCCTTTTGAAAACAGATTTTTGAAACACACTTTAATACAAATGTGCAATTAAGTAGATGTATTACTGCCTCAACATCATATTTAATTCAAGTCCTGTAAATATATACCATTTTTCTTCAAACTCCTGAATTTCCCAATTTATATTTTTATTCTGTATAAAAAGTGGGAATTTTTAAAGGAGATATTTGATAATGCTCAATATATAATTTGTGCAGGACCATTATTTTTGGCAATAGATTTTCTTTTATAGGAGCAAAATAGAGTATATAAATTTTGCGTCGCATGCTGGGAGAAAATCAGTATAGCTACACGCTTTTCATGCTTCAAGGATTTTTACTATAATAGAAATAGAATATAACACCTTCGAACTTCACTGCCTAATGTATATTAGATAGACATGGTGAGAATGCATTCCCATGGGTTTTACTTGCTGAAACAAAGCTTATATAGTGTTTAACAGCCAAACAAATATGCTGATTTTATTTACAATTTTAGAAGCGACATTTTCTTGTCAAAGAGCTTTGAAACAATAATCTGCATAAATCAATATGTCAATTTTAGAAGTAGGTAAATTAGAGCAAATTGATAATACCTGTGTTTATATATGTAGTAAAACTCAGAGCTGGGATTTGAGTTATTTAAAAATGGATAGAATTTCTCTTATTGAATGAGAGAACATAATCCCCTATGATACTGGAACATGTAACTTCCCTAATTAATCTAGCACAGATTCACATGTTTCTGTAGAACCCTGAGGTGGTACTTCAATGTTTCTAACATTTGATTGGCATTTTATCTTTTACTTATGTCAAAGGCAACTTTGTATGCACGTGAAAAAACACCCAAGCTTGAATATGCTCTATATAACATCAAAGCTTTTTAAATCAGTGTTTCAAAATTACTAGTAACTCAAAAAACTCAGATAACAGTATAGCAATAATATAATAGAACAATAATGTAATAACAATAGTATAATGAAAATCATGTGCTCAGCCCCCATGTTTATCATATTCTCATATTATTCCATACTTGCTTTAGTTGTAATTAGACTTCCTTATAAAATCCTTTATATTTCCATTATCATTGCTCCTTTTCAGAGGTAATCTATTCTCATCAATCCAATGTTTATCATTTATACTTAGGTTTTCTAATGTTTCTATATTTTATTTATTTATAAATATATACATTTATATATTATGATTTTGCAGAACTTCTAACTATATAAATGGCATGTTATAGGTATTATTTTTCACATTGTTTTATTTAACATTATACATATGAGCTTCATCCATATTAATATATGTGTTGCTTTAGTTTATTTTGACTGCATTATTTTTATAACATTCTATTTTATGATTATATCACACAATTTATTTATTTATTCTCCTGCTGATAGGCTCTTCGAATGTTTCAGATTCTTCCCTTTTTCAAACAATGCTACCATAAACAGTCTTGAACATATTCTCCTTTTGTACACATGGAAGAGTTTCTCTGCTAGAAAATGAGCTGATGAATTGTGGGGAATATACGTCTTCAACTTTAACAGATATTACCAATTTATGATTCATTAGCTGTGTATGACAGTGACACATTTTTTCTTTCTAAGAGAAGTTATGTACTTTCTTGTTTTCATGTAATGACATCAGTAACCTACTAATATGATTCCTTCCTTCCTCTGAACTCACTTCTCAGTACAGTACTCAACTACAGTAACTGCTAGACTCTCTCCTCCTCAAATAGTATGGGTCATGATTGTACAGCAAGGAGGAACCATATCAGTTCCCCCTCCGTGGTTTACAGCAAGGAATGGATTTGTTTTGCGGGAGGTAGGAATTGAAAATGTTAGATTGGGCACCTTTCTCTGTTTCCATGTGGAGGGATTGTTTGATTAGGTAAAGACTGACTGTATTTTGGTAAATCCTCTGCAAATAGGCATACAGATCTCACAGAGCAAGGCTCTTGGTATTCTGTAGCCTGGGAATCAGTAGTTAAACATCCTTATCCCTCATCCCCAAATTCTCCCAGAAAGCTTATACACTGAGAAGTTCATCTTGTCTTTGGAATGAGACACTTTTGGTCTTTGATGTGTTACAGCTCAGGATCCAGCAATTTCTGTTCTCTCTTCCCAGTCTCCCACCAACCCCCTGCCACAGTGATAAGCCTACACCTACTGCTCCGATTTTGGTTTTCCATGTAGCATCAGATTTTCCTGATATGGTAGCAGGATCATAACTTCTCTAATTCCCAGATGCTTCATTTATTAATATTACAGGAGAGGCAACTGGGAATCAGGGAAGATAAATATTTTCTCAACACAGCCAGAAAGTAGCATAACATAGAATCCAACCTACCCCTTCTGCTTTTTAGCAAAATGTTCTTTCTACTACACAATTCATCCAAAATGATTCCCTTTAGTTTCTCTAGTTTTTCCTCTGAGATTTGTACTGGTGTTTGCTAGACAACATTGAGTTTTGTTATATATTCCTAGAAATAATGCTATATAAATATGAACTTTAGTCTCAATGTTACATAGGTCCTCTGCATGCAATATTCCATCAAGGGAAATACTATCTTTCATTTGCTGAGTCTTATAACCACAAAATTGCAGAGCAGGACTGGACCCTCAAAAAGTTGGCTCAATACTCTCCATTTCCAGATGAGACAAAAGTGAAAAATGAAATCTAAAAAGATTAAGTTACTTGCCCAGTGTCATGCTGCCAGTAAGTACCAGAACCACGAGCATATAAATTTTTTTCTGATTGTAACAGTAAAGAATAAAATAAAAATCCACCACAAAGTCCTGCCACACAGAGATAGTTACTATTAAAATATAATTGTCTATTTCTCCAATTAGGTGTACATTAAGAGGAGAATAGATAAATAAATGGTGGTATTTATTTAATACTATTATAATCACCATAGTCCTCTTGGGTTTAAATTCAATTTAAGCATTTATTAGATGTGTGACCTTGGGCAAATTAATCTATCTGGGCATCAGTTTCTCCATAAATAGGGGGAAATAGTAGGGCTGTTTTCAGGATTAGATGTAATCATTCAGGAGAACACTGTCTGACATACAATCAGTGATTAATAAAGCATAGCTATTATTCTCTCTAAGTAAGTGAAAACATACTTTATGCTTCATTATAACAGGAAAGATGCATTTTTATGTTTTATGGATATTCTCTTCTACTATATATATACATATATAGATATAAATATATATGCTCTAATTTATATTTTTAAAAGTGTTCTGTGAAGGAATAATTTTTGTTTCTCTTCCCTTTTTAAAAAGGGAATCTATTAGATCAATCAGAAACTTGAGCTATGTTGACCATAATTTTATTCTGGGAATTGGCATCCCCCTGGCCACAAGCACACAAAAATGTTGTCATGTCCTAGAACAAACAGTAAGTTCATCTAAAATGCCTTTAGATCACACACCCAACCACATCTTAGTCTTTAGCAGTTAGATTCATATATGCATTACAGATCAGAATAAAATGACAAAGTGTATAAACTATAACCTTAGCTGTATAAAAATTGTGTATAAATATTAAGAATATGTGTATTACAAGCATATATTTAAATTGGGAGGAAATATGTCAGGAAGTTATCACTGCTTCTCTCTGGAAGTTTTTTAAATGTATAATACTTTTCTATATTTTATGAATTCCCACAATTAATTGTAATAGTTTCATAACCAGAAATTTCCTAGAAGAGAAATCAATAAAGGGTAGCTTTCTTCCTGTATGAATTGTTTAGTATATTTGAAACTAAATGCCTTTCCTAATTGAAGATAAAGACAAACCTTCAAAAGTTCCACTTGGACTGATTTACCGCATTGCAGGATGTCATGAACTGGGCCACACCTCTGTGGCCCAATGCTGCTCCAACTGCCTGGTATGGCCCCTTGCCTCCTTCTGCCTCCACTACTTCATTATCAACTTAAAGAAAAAACCTCACCATCTCCCTGGAAACAATTAGTTTCTCCTTCTGAATTAAGCCTATTTAAATTACATACTAAGAATTGACCACTCCTATCTTTGTGACGCACTGTAGCTTAAACATGTATTTGTCCCACACCTGAAACAATTTTTTCCACGTTTCTGAGTATATGTCTGTACCTTGAGATTAGAGGTCCTAATTATCTTTGTTTTCCCGGTACTTAGCATCATAAGTGCTCTGTGAATATTTGCTGAAGATGGGGAGGGAGGGAGAGAGAGGAAGAAGGAAGGAATGAAAGAAGGAAGGAAGGGAGGGAGGAAGGTAGGAAAGGAGGGAGAGAGGAAACGACCAAATAAATGTTTGGTGATGTGCAAAGGATAAACACATCTCATGTAAATTTGAAACATTCTTGTGAAATTATTTGAGGCAGGTCGACTATTCATATTTTTTCCATGCATTGACATACTTGCCCAAAAGGCCAAAAAAATATTAAAAGGAAAATCATAAGAGAAAACTGGATGAATCAAAACATTGAAAAACTAATTGCGCCCCTCTGGGTTAATATAATTATTAGCATCTGTACAGCATTTTAAAATTTTCGTAGCACCTTTCAAATACAGTACTGTTAAATTCTCATAGAAACCCAATAACCTAAATGTCATTATTATCAGTCTAAAGATGAGGAGACTGAAGTTCAAAAAGGTAAAATGACTTGTTTGAATTCACACAGCTAAAAAATGGCAGTTTATTCTTTAGGAACGTTTTATCCCAGATCAGTGGTTTAGCACAAACCAGGCTTATTTCTCATTTGAGTTTTCCATTATATATCAGCAGGAAGGAACCATATGTTGTAGACTCCCAGTGACTCAGCTAATGGGGAGAAGCCACCATCTCAAACATTGCTAGTTATTATATCAGAGAGATAGAGAATTCAGAATTTCCCATCAGCAATTAAATGTTCTACCTTGAAGTGACACATACTACTTTTACTAACAAATATATCAGTCAGAATTATTCACATGACCCCACCCAACTACAAGAGGGACAAGAAATACAATGTCATCATGTGACTAGAATTGAGGAGAACTGAAAACATTTGACAATATTTCTACCTAGTATCTACCACTCCTGAGTAAAAGTGGAAGTATTCCTCAAGTACTTTCTCAGTACAAAAATAGAAATAACATGCTCTTTCTAAGCTCTTTGCATATCAGAAAAGCAATAGAAGTAACATGCTTTTAGAATTTTAGAGTTATGTTGTCCTTCAAAGTCATATTTGTCAGAATAAAATTATTTTTGTAATTGAATTTAATTGCTTATTCAGAAATGTCTGTCCTGAAGCTGTGTGTCCAGAAGCAGATAATCGCATACAGGTTAATCTAGTTTCTGTTTGTTTAGTCCAACTCTATTTGCATTTGGTGTTGAGACATATGAACATATTCTGATAAACTGGAGTCAGACTGTAGAAAGGGACAACAGGTTGGAGCATAGCAGTGATTCTCTACTGCAAACAAGTAGTATATTAGAGACAGGAGCTTTGATAGTGCAGCCTGGAGTAAAAATAAAGGCTGGTGACCGGTGGCTGCCTGGACTGATTTGTAGTCGATATGTACCATCTCTTGTATACTCCTACCAATGTGTCCCAATATTGGGATACAAGAGATGCATTCTAATACATGTCCCAATGGGATTATTTTCATTGTATAATTTATTTCACAATTAATATTTATTTAATATCTACAGATTAGTAATGTTATATTAATGGAGATAGTGCAGTATAATGGGAGGTTAATGGATTTGGAGCCAGAGTGTGGTGATTCTCCTTCAGTGAAGAACTTAATTGATTCAACTTCTGGGAGGCCTATTGACAAACAACCTTCAGTTGTCAGCACCTTCAGGGATTAATTCAGCTACAGAGAGCCACCTTTCCCAAGGTCATGCCCTTTCCCAGGGTGGCCCACATCCAATGACTGATCTATGTGGGAATGTGCCAGTGACTATAAGTCCAGCTTGAGATCACTCTGCAGGGAACTCTGTAGGGTCTACCATGGTGGAGTTGGCGGTCATTGGGCCTGTATCTCAGCTCAGCTGCTGCTTCTCAGTCCTGCTGCTGCCTTTGCCTTCATAAATGTTGATGCCAAGGACACTCCTTTATAAACATCCAGCATGCTACACTCTATCTTGGCACCTGCTATCCAGAGAACCCAACTTGCAACACAAAGAACAGAGTTATTTCTTTTTCATTATTTACCATGTAAATATATTTGTGGTTGTTTAGCAACATGCTGGCAAAATTTTTTACACTCTCCCCACCAAAAGGTGAACTCTCCTTCATCCCCTACCTGTAAAAGTGGGTGGGCCTTTGTTACTGTTTTAATGAGCAAAGGAATATGGTGGAAACGGCAGCTGTATTATTTGTGACTTCCGAGACTAGAGAGTAAAGGCATGCGACTTCAGCTGGTCCTTGTTGGGACATTCACTCTGGGAGCCTTTTGCTGCCATGTACAAAACCTAGGTACCCTGAAGTTGCTATGTAGAGAGACCATAGGGGAAGGTGACAGAGACAGCTATGTCTGGGGAGCCCCAACTATTCTAGCTCCCAGAGTTTGAGTCATCCCAGACCAGGCACCAAACATATGAATGAAGTCTTTGAGGTAACCTCAGCCCCAGCCATCACCTGATTGTAACTGCATGAGAGACCCCAAGCAAAGATTGACTAGCTGAGCCCAAGAAACTCTCAGGTGAGTTAAAAAAAAAAAAAAAAAAAAGTGTTATTGTTTTAAGCCATTGTTTTAGGGTAGTTTGTTCATAGATATAAATAACTGCAATAATAATTAAATTATTTTACTTTTCTCAGTCTCAATTTCTCTATCTGCAATATGGGAATAATTTTATTAAAACCTTTTGAAACTTCAGCCCTGGAATGTTGTGGAAATAACATTAATAAAATATGTAAACTTTGTAAGCTATAAGAGGCATTAATTAGAGGTAAAAATTATTATAATTATTATCATAAATCCTCATTAACTTGGAACAGAGTGTACTGAATACCAAAAGAACATGGTTCCTAATCTCAAGGAACAAAGATGTTAGCTCTCAGTTTATAATCATTTATCCTAACCACAAATATGTAAATAGAAGGGTCTAGTGGGAAAGGGAAAATGAAAATGAAGAAGTGGATTTAAAAGCAATAATGTAATATTTATTTTTCTTTATCTACCCCTTCTGTACAGCTAAGATCAAAAGGGTATTTCAAGTATATTTGTGGAAGATATAACTTTGTCCTCTTTTCGCCTCCAGATGTGGAAACTTAGCACTTAACAATTCCCCCTTTTACACTCACTAAACACTGTCCCTACCTCCTCCTCTTTTTGTTCTCTGCCCTATGTATTTTGAATACCTGTATCTCCAACTAGATGTAAACATCTTTGAAGGAACAGTTCAAGGATTCATAGTTGTGCCCTAAGGTGAACCATCACTGTATTTTGTAAATAGAAATTACTTAATATGTGTTTATAAAATGAACTTCAAATCATGCAAATGTGATTTGAAAGATAGTAAAGGATCAAAAATTACTTATGACTAAGCTCCTTTTTATTTAATTGAAAATTTAGAATTCAACTACCTGTTTAACATTTTTCCTTTTTTTTTTTTTTAAATTTTCTAGGTTCCAAAATTTTCCCGTAGTCTTTATTAGTGCAGCCTGCTAGATATTCCAGTTTTCCCTACTTCTGCCCTTCCAGGCATATTTTGTGATTGTACTTTCTGAGCCTCTCGTGATGAACAGTTGTGGTGAAATATGAATGTAAGTGATGTGTCTCACTTTGGGTAGAACATTTATGTTATGATTCTAAACCGCCCTCAGAGTTCTTGTTTCCTCTGGCAGTGATTCGCGAGATTCAAGGTAGTAGCTGCTCCATTAGCCTGGCTTCCTTAGTGATGCTAAGCAGAAATACCTTTTCCCTCTTCTGATCTGACCTGAAATGGGCACGTATCATCAACAAGAGATAAATCATTTCTTTTTAAGCCTTTGAGATTTTGGGGTGTTTTTGATCCCGCACCCTCACTGACTGGTACAGCCTTACTGATAGACTGTACACTTAGTGATCAGAACTGATTGATGGGTTTGGCAAAGGTTCAGAGCAGGAGAGTAATAGCTCAGGTACAATTTCTCTTCTTTCCAATTCTTTGTCAGTGGAATCTAAATTGGTTTAGTAATTCAGCACTTAACTTGAAATGCCAAATTTTTACCATAGAGACCACGAGTCAGCACTTTTAATGACTGAATCATATGTACTTTTAGGCTTTCCAAACTCTATGTTAAATTCTGTTAAAATAGCCTATTGTGTCTCAAATTATGTCTGGAGTTGTCTTAGGTGCATTCCCCAGAGAAAAGACTCGGAGACAGAGATTTGTATGCAGGGAGTTTATTTGAGAGTGCTGTCCAGAACACTTGTGACTTGTACAGAAAACACAATTGGCCAGAGGGAGATGCTGAACTGAGATGCAGTCAGAACAAAGGCCTCAGCTGATGGTATGAGGAGCTGTTCAGATGGCCCTGGATAGCTGTCCTAGTTGAAGCAAAGGGCCTGGGCTTTTGTGTCCCTGTATCAACTGGTCATTGGAGATGGGTGACCACAGGGGAGGGCGATGCCCAGGAACGGACTCAGTGCTGAACTGTCAGTAACCAACCCTCTTGCCATCTGGAAGAATTTATGCCTCTGTCCTGAAGGGGGATTCTGCATGCTGCAACACAGCATCCACTATAAAGTAACATGTTTCTAATAAAATCACTGGCAGCCTGTCACCACGTTATCGCCTACTGAATCCATTACTTCGGTTTTTGTCCACCATGATCTGTCCAGTTGGACTGCTGTTTCCCTGCTTCCAGCTTTCAAAAGAATATTTAACCATAAGGATTCAGCTCAAACATCATCTAGGAAAATCCTCCCAGGAAATCTCTCCTTATGGTGTTCCCAATGATAATTATTTTTCTTCTTGTGAACATTGGCGCTCTACACCAATACTGTTTTATTAGATAAATTTGTTTTGTGTAAGAAAAAGGCCTTATAAGTGGATGACTGTGGGGCTGCTCCTCAAACCTGAGGCACAAGAGCCACTAAGACGGAAGACCGTAGAGGTGGGAATAACTTGAGGGACTCAGAGACACTTAGGTCCCATTGCACTAAGCCTGTGAGTCCCAGAGTATCTTATAGACCGATGTCTTCTAAGCCAGATGCTTCTCTCTTTTCACCATAATATATAGATAGTTTCCCCCCTTATTATTCCTAAAGCTTTAGTAAAGGATTGTTTAAAAGCTCCATTCTTGACTTGGTCTTGCTTCAGAGCCTTAAAGGGAGAGCAGATCATTTCAATCCCTTCTCAGGCCTTTTGCCCCCATCCCCCACCTCTGACTTGATCCCCATTCTTGACTGAAGTATGCATTGTGGACCTGGTGTTCATTATTGAGGGATTTTGCAAGGGAGAGGGAAATATTAAAGAGGAAGGGTCTGGGCTGTCAGGTCTATCTGTTCTTTTCCCAGCAGAAATCCTCCCTACAGAATCAACCTTTGATTATCTGTTTTAGTTTTATTTTACAGGGAAGCAATATCTTTACACTTTCAATTAAAATTATTTGTACACAAATTTTATTTCCTCATTAGACTTTAGGTTACTTGAGATAAAGAGTAAATTTAGGAAAATCACTAGAAGCCTTAATTTCCCCATTTACAAAATGAATGGCTATAATTCTTCAAGGGCCTGTTCATTTGCAGAATTTACTAATTTTATGTGAGTCAGCCTAAAATGACAGGATGTCACAATTCTAGAAAGGTTGAGGATACCTCATCTCTGGTTTCCACATTAGTTTGCTGGCAGACGTGCTGCCTACATCTTTTTGTTACTATCAGGCAAAATAACTGCTCTGGAATAGAGGGCAGGAATAACACAAAGAAAGTAAAACAAGGAAATTTCACAACAGCCATCATCAGGAACTCAGGGACAATTTGACCTAAAGCAGCATGAAATTTTAAAAGAAAAACAGAACATACAATTTGTTTTCTCATTTGCTTTCTGTTTCTTCTTTAAACAAGCACACTTTATCTCTCCAAAGATTTTCCCCTAGAAAGAAAACACATTGCACAGCTTGACCTGTAATTTAAATCACAATTAAGCCTCCAGTTTGAATGTATCTTCTTCATAAGTCTGCTATAAATCCCCTAGTGTTCTGTTAAATTCCCTTATCCTCTTAAACAGCATGACCCCAGTTTTATTTTTCCTAAACATAAAATGCTGAATTATAGCTTATTTATGAGTTTCATGAATAAGACTAATTTGATTGCCATTTGCAGAGAAATTCTCACCAGGTTATTATACTCCTAGATCCCATTAACTAATAAAAAATACACGAAATAAAAATTACTCCAAATTAGTCATCCAAGCAAAATTGCTGGCAAGATTTCTTTAGATAAAAAGATGCCACCAACCAGCACTATTAGGAACATTTCCTCCTGTTGCGCCTGGTCAGCACTGCTACCTATGCTAAATCCAATATGCCTTCTATAAACATTTACAAATCTACCTTCTAGCCTATTACAGCATTTATTCCTAGGGGACATTGCTTTTTCATTAAGAATTCACTCCCTATGAGCAGTGCCTAAATTGGTTCAGATTTTATGTTCCTGACCTAAATCCGGGTACCTTCTATAAATCCAAACTTGACTGAGAATGTCCAAGCATTTTGTGAGCTAGGTCACCTGTGTTTTCCAAAGACTTGAGGGCTTCAATAGTTACATAGAAAGGACAATTACTTGAGGCATTAAGTCTGATAGCTGCTCCTAGGGTAATGTAAGATTGTTGCAAAAAGTTCTGCTTCAAAATCAATAAGAACTGATATTCAGTATAATATAAGCTCTATACAGCAGCGATTTTTTTATGGTACTGTTCACTGACATTGCAAGTACTCAATTATTATTATTTGTTGAATGGATGGACTTTTACCCCAGCTCCATGATCCTAGTTCCAAGATCCAGTTTCTTTATCTGTAAAAAGGAGAAAATAATAACAGATTTGTATTACATGAAGTAACTTAAGGACAGTTTTTGGAACTTGGTATATAGCACAAGTATAAATCAATATTTTAAGCAATAAAATTACTTTTTAATAATAACCATCATAAATAACTGAAGCTTAAGTCAAATAAAAGATTATTTTAAATCCTTGAAGAGCAACAATGGGGAAAACTGTTGTTTAAAAGTTGAAAGCATTATTCTTTCTCCTAAAATGTGAACAATTAAACTTTTGGGCACAAAAAGCCTTTGTTTCTGTAAAATCATCTGAATAGATACTCAAGTTTATACAAATGTAGAATAGTTCCCTATGGCAATAGAAATACATTAGACATGTAGCAGCAAAGAAATAAATTGCTTTGCTTTATATTGTAACATACTGACATTAATGTGGGCAGTTATGTTTATTTTTAAAACACCTTTCTTTCCAATGCATGTATCTATACCCTACTATGCCTATACATTATTGCTTGTCCTTACGAAAGCATTTGAGTGTTTTCCCTAAGTAGTTGCCCATAGCCTATTGAGTGAGGATACCTGGTAACGGCAGAAAAGACTTGGAGACATGATCTATTTGGATTGCTGAAGCCTCACCTGAACTGTACTGTGAATGTCCCATAAATGCTGGTATTTTTATTAATAAGAAAAAAATCCTCTCACTCTCAGAAATAAATTGACGTCATAATACCATGGTCTGAAGACCCTTAGGAACTAAAGGGTCAAACCACACCCTTATGAGTGGGAGTGGGGATGGAGGAGAATAGGGGGTATAGGGAGAGAGGAGACCAAAAGATAATAAACAGAAGTCTATGGCTCCCCCATGTCCCATCTACCCATAATGGGAGAGAAGTGGGGTGGAAGTTGGTGTTTGGAGATAAGGGTGGAATGAGAAAGGAAGGAGAGACACTGATCAAAGTAATTCCTGAGTTTCTCTGCATGTTCATGTTTGATGGAGTATGCAGGTAATTACTTTGGAATTTAAATATGGGTACAAATAACAAAACAACAAACTTTCATCTGAAAAATCTGGAAAACAGAATGGTTGTTCTCTGGTTTGGAGGGAATGACCATCTTTATAATCTTTGTATGTTCATGTAGTTGCTAATGCATTTAATAACATTTATGGAACACAACTCTGTGTTAGGAACTTGTCTCGACGCTAGGTTAATAGACATTGTAAGTGACTATAAGGCAAGACCAGGCCGGGATGTGGTGGCTCATGCCTGTAATCCTAGCACTCTAGGAAGCCAAGGTGGGTGGATCGTTTGAGCTCAGGACTTCGAGACCAGCCTGAGCAAGAGCGAGACCCTGTCTCTACTAAAAAAATAGAAAGAAATTAGCTGGACAACTAAAAATATATATATATAAAATTAGCCGGGCATGGTGGTGCATGCCGTAGTCCCAGCTACTCGGGAGGCTGAGGCAGAAGGATTGCTAGAGCCCAGGAGTTTGAGGTTGCTGTGAGCTAGGCTGATGCCACGGCACTCTAGCCTCGGCAACAGAGTGAGATTCTGTCTCAAAAAAAAAAAAAAAAAGGCAAGACCACTGACATAAAGGTGCTCACAGTGGTTGGGGGAGACATATAAATAAATACTTGTAACAGAAGTCTGTGTATATAATAAAAAAGCACAAAGGAAGGTTGGTAATTATACCTTGACAGCAACTAAGGAAGCGATACTTGAATTATATTCTTTCAACCTGTAACTACAGCTTTTCTTATAGCATAGCAAAAGTTTGTTTTTATTTTACAGGCCAGAAAAGCACAACACAAGGAAAAGAATATATAGTGCTGAGAGCCCTCTGAAGCATAAAACTGGAATGTGTATTCCACGGTACATTCCTTAGCCTCATATCACAGTGGTCACAGATGATATTACAAAAATAGAACACTTTGCTGACAGGTATAAAAAAAAAGTCTTCACTGTTACATCAGTGAGAAATTATCACTACCATTAACTTGCTGAACCTAAACACATTGCATATTTTGTGGAATATATTGTATACTCCAGTATTGAATACTTTTCAAATCTTGTTTTTCTTTTGAAAACTATTCTTTTCCTTTACTTTAATGAGATAGCAACAACTGAACCCCCTGAACTTACTCATATTTAGCCAATGTTTATTAAGTGTCTATTATGTGCTGAGTAGACCACAAAGGTATGCCATGATAGAAATAGAGGACAGAAGAAAAGTATGGATGAAGGGTTAATTATGGAAGAGGTTGTAAATAGATTTTCCATAAGTGGATCTGATTTTGGGATTGAAACATACATAGAAATACACATGGGGGGAAAGTGGAGAGAAGACGAGCATTGCAAGTTCAGCATGTGCAAAGACAGAGATGGAGAAGTGAACATCGATGTTTCAGGAGTGACAAAAAGTTAAAGATAGCACATAAAATACTCCGTCATCTGGCTTCTGTGCATCTCTTATACTAAATCTGGCTACTTCTTGCTTCATATATTGTTTACCTTGTGTGCCATTGCCCGTGCAATCCTTTCAGATTCCCTTCCACTCTTCACTTCCTCTGGTTAATGTCTTTATATGTGTCTTCTCCACTCAACTGTGGACTTCTTGGAGATAGACCCACATGTTATTCATCTTTGTATCCCAGCATTTAACACAATTCTTGGCATAATGCAAGCATTCTATAAATGCTTACTGAATTCATTCATTCATCTATCCGTAACAAGGTTTTTGAGCCCTTTAGTCATTGGTAGATGCTTCGTTCACAGTAGTGAACAAAAAAGATATTGCAATCTAAGGAAGAAAACAGCAGATGAGTCTGGGATAGTAGGAAAGAACATAATAAAAGGCCAGGCATGCCACCTTAAAGAGGTTAGAATGAATTCTGTAGGCAATTTTCACCAAAGTTTTGTGTAGAGGGAAAAGATACATTTTTGATATAGAAACATACTTTTGTTTTTAACTTTAGAGAGGGCAGAGCCTGGCAGCTAACAAGTCTTGCTAAAGTAGAAAAGAACGTTAGAATTTAAAGTGGAAGTGCTTGCGACTGTAGGACTGCAGAATAATGTAAGAGGTAGGGAAGATAATTGCAGAATCAGATCTTGTGAAAAAAATCTAAGAGTGAAGAGTCTGTTTGGATCTAGTAAGCACCGAGTTTGGTAATAAAAAGCAACCAATTGGAGGAGTATTAGGCAGATATATATGGATTTGAAATAAAAAGTAACAAGGGACTGCATTACAGGGAGAACAATAAAATGAGAATAACATTTGAGGAAGAAGAATTAATAATTATCCCCCTAAAGGAAGGGGTGTGACAAAGCAGAAGAGAGATGAGTTGGATAACTCTGGCTAAAACCAGCATGGAAGTGATAAAAGCAAATGATAGCTAAAAAAACTGAAAGAACAAATATGAAACAAGTAAAGATAGACTAAATTTTATGAGTAGTGCATAAAAATGTTTTCTTAAGAGCTGGTACCAGATTTATTTAGAGAAGTAATTACTGGTTTTAGGAAAAGCTACTATGAATATAGAATGTAAAACAACAAAAAGGAAATTCTCAGTGCCAGAAGCAAACTGAAAAATTGAAGAGCAGAAAGCAGAATGGACACCACGGTAGCTCTCCAACATTTTATACTTGGCTATATGCTTCAGGAGCCAGTAGCTGGGTTTTAATGTCCAAGCACAAGGCTTTGAGTTTCAGTGAGGCAGAGGAGCTGGAATTAGGCCCTTAGGGTAAACCCTGGAGCCTTAAGGAACTGCCAAGCACAGGGCCTAGAAAAAAAATGTTACCTACTAGTCTGAGGTAGAGAGAGGCAAGGAAGTTTCCTTTTCCAAGGCTTTGGAAGGGGAAAAAAAAAAACAGAAGGCACCAGTGAAAAATCAAAACTTTAGTCCTGTAACAGAACTAAATTTACAATATCTGCATAATTCAGGAACCACAAACTGAGAAATTAGCATTTAAAATTGCTTCAGGATCTTTAAGAGCCAAAGTATGCTTGCAGAAGCAAATGCATAATTGCTCTGAAGGGACTCTTTCACAACTCAGGGCATAAGAGATTCCCATTAACAAAACAACCCCACTGAAGAAGAGCACCACATGAGGAAATAAATCACTATGAATAAGAGTCAGCAAAGGTTGTAAACAAGAGAGTTAAGAACTCAAAAGCTGGAAATAACAGAACTATCAGGAAAGAAGGTAAAATAAAGATTAACTTGATTAAAGAGGCAAAATAATAGAAATTATGATGAAAGAATAAGCAGATTTCACAGAGAACCAAACAGAACATGTAGTTTTGAAAACAATATTGTCACTGAAATTAAAATAAATGGGTCTAACCAGATCCCATAGGTGAATAAATATAATTGCCTCCTTTTCTATTCCTCATTTTAAATTATGCTTAGCTATATTTCTTTCCAACTTTTCCAGACAGGTTATACTCAATGAAACACAGTACCAATAATATGGTGGCAGAAATGAAATACAGTCATGCGTCACTTAACAATGGGATACATTCTGAGAAATGTGTTGTTGGGAAATTTCATTGTTGTGAGAACATCATAGTGTACTTACACAAACCTGGATGGTATAGTCTGTTGCTTTCTAAGCTACAGACCTGTACAGTAGGTTTCTGTACTAAATACTGTAGGCAACTGTATGACAATGGAAGTATTTGTGTACCTAAACATAGAAAAGGCAATGCATTGTGCTATGATGTTACGACACCACTAGGCAATAGGAATTTTCAGCTCCATTATAATCTTTTGGGACCACAGTCATATAATATAGTCCATGGTTGACCGAAATGTTATGTGGCACATGACTGTAATCAAAGTATGCTGCTACTCAATACAATTTAAAAATATAAACTTCTTGTCATTATCAATTCATCCCTTTGAACCCCAAAATAATTCCTCAAAAAAAAAAAAAAATCACCCCTAGCTTATTTCTGCAGTAAAGTCCTTTCTTTTTCTTCTTCTGTCCCAAGTTCCAGGGAGAGAGGACTTTCTTAGGTCTCTGTAAGAGCTGCTTACTTTAGCACTCTAAAATTAGAAAAGTATACCCTGGGAGTAGAAGACCCATCTTTCTCTTAGGTTCTGCTCTGTGACTTTATCCGTGTCCTTGCTGGTGCTGATGCTTTCCACATAAACACTAGGACTCCACCAGCTACCAGATTTCTGCTTGAATCACTGCCTGCCAGTGTTGAAGCTTTCAAAAGATTTTAATCCACAGTGATGAAAGAAGTGTTCTGTTTAAACTACGTCTACCCTACAGTCTGTTTGCAGCCCTCACCTCTCCAAATTAGGGAGTATATTGGCTTAGTACCTTGGTCTTCTCCACTTAATTTGTGGTGATCTCAGGAGGCACAGTTGTAACTTATCTATAAGTGATTTCAAGTCCATCTGTCCTATATTAACAGAAATTCCTTGGCGTTTCTGGCATGTGCTAAGAATAAAACTAATAGAACTCTTTACCTTTACCAGCAATTTTCACTTTAATAAATAGTCTTAACGAGTCGTTAGATGTGTATATTCTTAAGACCACCTCAAAGTCCTTATCGAATAAAAGTGCATTTGTATGTAAATTTTCATTCATTGGACATGAGTATATCACCTAGTTATTAAGGTAACTGCAGAGGCTAATGTCTGTCCTAACACTTATATTTTCATGCCAAAGCATAGATGAAAGAAAGGGGACATAGCTTAAAGTATCTGTGTAACATTCAATAGAATCAATACAAGTGAATAGCTGTGACATAGAAGATGTAGGAATCAAGGGAGATGAAGATATCTGCTTAATTAAATTTATGTTAGGCCATGACCTGTGGTTGACATCACAGGGAGTGGGTAGTGTATCAGAGTAAATATATGAGTTTTTTAAACAAATAAAACAACACATAAAACTTATTTTATTCCCTTAAGTAGGAAAAGAAATTCAAAGTATAGGCCCATTCTTGGTAGTTTAAGACTGTTTCCAATTAGTGCAATTCCATTCCAGGGCCAAGAAAGCAACTTTTAAATACATGCCCTATCCTATTAAATGTTTCACGTGTTGAAAACCTACCCTCTAAAGTGATGGCCTTAGCGTGTAAGGGCCTTTGGGTGATGATGAACGGGATTAGAGCCCTTATAAAATAGGCCCAAGGGAGCTCCTTTGCCCTCTCCACGTGAGGAAGCACCATGTGAAGACAGCTAAAAGGCACTATTTATCAATCAGAAAGCCCTTACCAGACACTGAATCTGCCAGTGCCTTGATCTTGGACTTTCCAGCCTCCAGAAATACGAGGTATAAATTGTTCGTAAGATCCCCAGTCTATGATATTTTGTTATAGCAGCCCAAAACGATTCAGACACCTAAAATAGTATTATTGGCTACTGCATCTTTTATACCTCACCTAGGATAGTACCACACCCATTCTGGAGCTATGCCCTTACTAACTCATTAGTATTAATGTACTCAAACGTGACTAAACCTGACACCTTTTTCCTTTTTAAGAACAATATATACTGATAACAGGATTGGTTACTAACAATACTGGATTCCATACACGAAGCATAGTATGTAATACTTAAAAACACCCACTCTGGAGCCAGGCTTGCCTGAGAACAAATCTCGGCTTCTTTACCTGCTATTCAGACAAGTTGATTAACCTGTGACTCATTTAACTTATCTGTAAAATGAAAATAATATCAGAATTCAAGGGTTTGCTAAAAGCATTTAAAAAGCCTTTGGAACACGGCCTGACATACAGAACTCAATAAATATTAGCTGTCCTAAGGTTTCTAGAAACATTCCCTGAGTGCTAGGCCTGCTTATCATTACACAGAAAGACCTATTTGTCTAGCACCTACTACTCGCCCCACACAATTTCTCCCCCGGGCTCAGGACAACTCTAGAGAGAGTATTGCAGTCCCTTCCAGACGTGGGAACTTGAGATGAAAAGGCTCGACAGGGTCAGAAGCCAGCGAGGGGCGGAACCAGGGATGGAGTCCCCAGAAGGCCGGCGCCTCCCTGGTCCCAACAAACTACAGCTTCCATTTCTCAGGAATCTGAGCCAACCCGAGAAGATTCTGAGGCTTCCGAAACAGAACGAGAACACTGAAAGGAAGCCTTTCCACTTCCAGCCTCCGTCTGCAGCCAGCCAAAGCGAGTACCGCCAGCCTCTCGAAAAGGCGGAGTCTGCAGAGCGCGGCAGGCGGGCGGAAGGGACCTGAGGAGGAGCGGGGCTGGCGACGGCGAGGCCCCAAGGCCGCGGTGTGGGGCTGGCCGGAGTGTGCCGGACGCCAGTGTCAATATATATCACCTGCTCCTTTAGTCCCTAAGCCCGTGTCCTGCATTCTGGGAGCTACCATGATCGAGACTCTCTTTCCTGTCGCCTTGTCACTTTGATCGTTCGAGTGGAGGGAAAAGATGGAACCCTAGAGTCAGGCAGCTCCTAGACACCAATAGAGGAAATAAGAGTGGCGGTGGGGTCCTTTGCTCGCGCCGAAATTTAAAGTAGTAAATAGTTCCGGTGTGAGTGCTGAGCTTCGGGTCGCTTTGGCAGAGTTTGCCTCGTAGCACTAGCTACGAGAGGGTTGGTCTTCTCTCCGCTTTTGTGACCGGCAGGAACTTTGGGGGCTCCCCCAAGCCCAGGCGACCCGAGGCAGCGGTAAGGCGAGTGCGTGCGCACGGCCGGTTGGGCCTGGCCTGGCGTCTTGGCGGGAAATGGGGGTCGGAGGAAGGAGGATGGGTAGCAAAGGACCTCAGTTGATAATTAGGAGCTGGCGAAGGAGGTGTAGAGAGAAAGGCCGGGGGAGGCGAGGGAACAGTCTGAGTAAAAGTAAGAAGCTGGAGAATATGAGAGTCATCTCATCTTTTTAGTAAATACTCAGTGACCTTCCCTTCCCCCGGAGTCAGGCACTATTCGGGGATACAACGTCGGATGTAGGCGAAGATTCTACAAGAATTCATAATCGTAATGGGTTGTATGGACAAGTAATTACCATTTAGAGTCACCTTTAATTGCCATTAAGGTAAAAGAAAGCCGAGTTGAGGGTATGAGTAAGGGTGCTCTTTTACATAGGGAGGTCTGGTTGGACCCAGTGAGGTGACTTTTGAGCAAAGACTTGACTGTAGTGGAGAGTGAGCCATGCCAGTATTGGAGAGAAGCACGTTATGGGCAAAGAGAATGGGGTGTGAAATAATCAGTAGTCTTTGTTAGCTAGAGTTGGTAAATGTGGAAGGCAAGCCTGGAAAAATAGGTAGGAGAAGTAAAGAGTCACGACTTTCAAGTTGAGTGATTTAACTTCCAGGTAGTGGTTATCTCTTGTATCTTTTTAAGTAGGCAAAAGATATCTTTACTGCAGAGAAGATAGTGTGGCAAGTGGCTATTTTATTTTGATTTCCCTGTCATTCTTGTTTTAGTCTCTCACATTTATTATGATTCCAGGTTTATATGCCACTTATGTGGTGTTATTTCTGTTTTGTACAGAACTGGTTTGTGGTCTGTTCGATTCCTAGCAGAGGTTGATGGGCCCACGACAATATCGACAATGCATATTAAGTCAATCGTTCTGGAGGGATTCAAGTCCTATGCTCAGAGAACCGAAGTTAATGGTTTTGACCCCCTTTTCAATGCTATTACTGGTTTAAATGGTAGTGGAAAATCCAACATATTGGACTCTATCTGCTTTTTGTTGGGCATTTCCAACCTGTCTCAGGTAAAGTGTAAACTTTCTGATTTATGTGAATGTAAGTTTAGCAAGGAAATCCTCACTGAATTTAGGAGATTACTGCTGATATTCTCTTCATTTGCATTTTTGTACTTTATGTGAATTATCTTATACTTAAAGTTTTTATTCCATCTGTTAGATGAGAAAACAGAAACTTAGGTTGCCTAAGGTTTATCCTCTCAAGATGTTTAGGAATAACACTCAAACTCAGGCATTCTGACTTTTAAGCAGGCTCAATACAGAATTTGTATTTTCACTCCTGTATCATAATGCTTTTTCAAATCCTAATGGATGAGATAGATGACTAATGAAAATCATAGGTGCTGTATTCCCTTAAATCTTGTAAGTTAACTTGTTAAGAAATGAGTAGAAAACAATTCAGGATTGAAGGGTTCTAAAGAAAGACTCCCTTTGTAGAAAGTCGGCCGTTTTCCTTGCCAGCGGATGCAGCTGCCTGTCCTTGTCTACTTAATGGGTACTACATTGGTGGGTTTTCCAACAGCAAGAAATCCATTTTTAGTGCTAATTTGTACAGTATGGAATTTTGTAGTGAGTAAAGTTTTCTTCTTTTATTTTAGGTTCGGGCTTCTAATTTACAAGATTTAGTTTACAAAAATGGGCAGGCTGGTATTACCAAAGCCTCTGTGTCAATTACTTTTGATAATTCTGACAAAAAACAAAGTCCTTTAGGATTTGAGGTTCATGATGAAATCACAGTAACAAGACAGGTGAGTGGCTACTAAACAATTGGATACCCTAAGAACTTTTCATGTCCTATGTGGGTTTTTTGGCAATATGGCTTGGCAAAACAATAAAATTCATGAGCAAAATCGATGTATCAAATACCGACTAGATTCCTTAAGAATATCTTCTTATATTAAAATTTTGATGATGCAGATTCCATCATTAAGAGGATTGAAAGAGATCTGAAACATTATCCATCCAGTATAAGGACTGAACCATGCTTAAATCTTTTTTTTTTTTTTTAATGATTTTTTTTTTTTCAGGTCACATGGTAACATGCTTAAATCTTGAACCATACTTATATCTTCTCTGGTAGTGCTTGAACACCACCAGTACCTGAGATCTTGCTGTCTTTTGAGATAACCCATTGTGGTTTTGGACAGGTCTTATTAGAAAATTATTCCTATAAATTCAGCCTAAGTCTGTTGTCTTAAAGTTTTACTCATTAATCCTGGTCCTCTTGAGCACCGAGAGCAAATCTAATTTATTCCATATTTCAATATTTAAAAGATCTACAAGTGTAAATGTTTCTAAGCAAAATTTCACCAGGTCTTTGACTTGATGTTTGTTTCTAGTTCCTTCACTTGCCTGATCACAACAAGTATGCTCCAGTTTCCCTTCCTCGCCCCATCCATCTGTTGTTTTTAAGGCATGGCACCTCAAATTGTGTGTCAGAGTTGGTCTAGTTAGAACAGAATTAAGCAGAATTATTGCTTCTTTTCATTTTAGATACTCTGCTTCTATTTTTTTCCCAGTATGGCATTGAAGTGTTCCTAATACATTGTTGGTTCATACCATATTTACTTGAAACCACTCTGATTTTTTTCAGGTGTGATATTACTCAGCTGTGTTACTGCCATTCTTTCATGTATGCAGGTTTTTGAAACCAATGAAGAACCTTACATTTGTCCTTTAAAATGGTTTCTTGTTAGAGTCGGACAATGTTTTCAGCTCGTCAGAATTTTGTTTTTAAAAATCTCCTCCCATTTACTCTCCATCTTGGCATGATGTCACTTATAGATTTTCTCCTCTATTTTAATGAAAGCCTCTGATTAAAAGACAAATGGTTGACTAGGTTGGGACAGAATCCTATTCTGTGTCATTGGGCTTCCATCAAATAATTACCCTATGGGAATTGTCACTAATTGTTACTAACCTACCTGATTGTTTCTGTTCTCATTTAGGCAATAAGCCTGTATCTTTACCAAAATATTGGCATACAGTCCTTGTCAAATTACTTACGGTGGGTGTGCTAGGTCTGTCTTTCAGGACCTCAAAACCTGGTGGGTGAGACAATCTTACCCAATAAATAACGGTTTAAGTATGATAATAGAATATGAATAGTGTCTGGCATGACTTGTTCTTAATGAACCCATACTAAAGCTCCACAATTACTCTTTTTCTTTTAAGGGATCACAAGTCATGTCTTCATTAATGCCTTTTAGAATCTTGTCAAGAATTGATGTCAAGCTGCTTGTCTTTGGGTTTTAATATCTGACTTCTGTTCCCCTTGAAAAGTGGAAAAATAGAGGTTAACCTCTGAGTATGGAAAAATTACAGAAAGAAGGTGATAAAGAAAGGAAAATATGTTTTACGCATACTGGGAAACATAAAGCTACATAAACCTTATGAAAACATAAACCTTAGAGACCTAGTCTAATGTAAGGTAGGTTAGGAGGCCTGTGGTTGGTTATATAACTAGTTAGCAAAAGTACCTGGATTAGAAGCTAGTTGTTGTGACTCAAGTTACTGTTTTTGACCATGTCACACTTCCAGTGTTTACTCAGAATTGGTTTTGTTTACCATTAGTTGGACAGAACGAATAAGCGCAAAGTAATATACTTAGTAATTTATCATTTTAGCACAAGGCATGCATGTACATTCATATTTTTAAAAATTCTTCCTTTTTAGGTGGTTATTGGTGGCAGAAATAAATATTTAATCAATGGAGTAAATGCAAACAACACCAGAGTACAGGATCTCTTCTGTTCTGTTGGCCTTAATGTTAACAACCCTCACTTTCTCATCATGCAGGTATTTTGTTTGAGGTCTTTATATCTCTTTCATAATGGTATTGATATCTTTTATTTTTAAGTACTACAATAGAAGTACCTTCTTTTTTGGATTTTCCATGTTTCATTTGCTATTATGCTGTGTTTGGGGACCTATTAAGAAATGTGGTTTAATTATTTGCACTGATATCTTCTACCATATTACATACATTTGAATTTTGGAGAACGTTTAGAAATTTTTCTTGAATTTTATTTTATCACTGAAAAAACAATACTTGTTAACTATTAAAAATTTGTCATAATATATTCTTTTATTGTTAGATTAAAGCATTTGAATATTTTAAGCATAAAGGTTTTAGTAATTTTCTTCATTAGAGACTTACGCAAATAAAAGGTAAAGACCGATGTTATTATCTTGAACTTCTATTATTTCACTTGACCCATCCAGCTGTCCCTTGAGAGAGTCACAGTAAGGCCAATGGGAAGATCACGATGGGACCAAAATAAAAATATTTTCACTACATCACAGTTTCAAAGCTGGAAGTTTGTTTCAAGTGACTCTAAGTCCTAGTAATATAATTCTCTGAGTGTGCAGGTTTTTTTGTTTTGTTTGGTTTTGGTAATGAATGAATTTAATGATTTTTATGGCATTGGAAAAAAATATTTTTTTATTCTATTCGAGGCCTAGAAATGTGTCTTCTATTTCATGAAATTATTTTGGAAGGATATCGTTCAAAGAAATCAAGAAATGTTCATTGATTATGCTAAAATGTATCTATTTACTTTCCATTTTTGAAATTGGATGTTTCTGCATCTTTAATATTAACTGTCTCAGAAAAATGGTCTGAGTTAACTTTGTATCATCTAATATATTATTTCATTTGTATCATTTAGTAACTTATGTAACATATCACTGGTAAGTCAGGAAGTAAATAGCAACATTCCAAAATTCTGCAATTACATAAGCTATCTTTGGTAACAAATTTAACAAAAGAAACATCTTTTCATGTAGGTAGATGATAGACCTCCCCAGGATTGGTATATTGAGATTCAACAGCTTCAGTAGAGATAAACACGAATGCCTTTAGGTTGAATTTTCTGTAATTTATTATCATTATGGTAAGTTTACCATTTTATTTTCAGGGCCGAATTACAAAAGTATTGAATATGAAACCTCCAGAGGTAAGAGTACTATTTATGAACATTAAAAATAGTAATTATAGATATTGTTTTAATCTTCCAGGCAATCAGTTTTTTAATATAATTTCTTCTAATTACAAAGTTCTTGGAAATATTGTTTAAGAATCATTAGTAAAGAAAGTAATTTGTTTATTTAGTATTTGGCAGTATGCCCAATATTAAAAGAAATTTTGACTTTATAATGTGGTCTTGCTCAACTGATGTTCTGTGTCAGGATTCATCCCTACCAAAAAACCCTACAGAAGATGATTTATATAAAACTACCGTATTTAACTCTTTTGGTCTATTTGGGCCATTATTTTTGTATGATGCTTGGTGAGGTCAAGATTATAAGTGATATACTTAATGTAAAGTCCAAGGAGACACATTGTCTTGGATTCTTAAAACATTAATACAATTGCCATTCCAGATTTTATCCATGATAGAAGAAGCAGCTGGAACCAGGATGTATGAGTACAAAAAAATAGCTGCCCAGAAAACTATAGAAAAAAAGGAGGCTAAGCTGAAAGAAATTAAGACGGTAATTAAATTTTTATAAAACATTTTTGGAAAAGAGCGTAATCTTGCATTTGGAGTTTGTGGTATACAGATGGAATTTTTTTTTTTCTCAGTTCAGTTTTCCATAGTCTTCCATGACACTTCTCTTTTAAAAATTTTTTATGGTACTGTTCATACTGAAAATACTGATTTTTTTTTTTTCCTTTATTTTCCAGATACTCGAAGAAGAGATTACTCCAACCATTCAAAAATTAAAAGAGGTATATACTATATATGGGAGGATAGTCAGAATGTGTGGTGATGTATCCAAAATTATGCACATAGGGATGAAGTATATCCTATTTCTTGGGGATTTTTTTCTGGGATGAGATAAGGAGTTAAAATTGGTACTCTATAACTCAGTCTTCTGCTTGCAGAAAATATGTATTTCATATCTATTAAGTCATAATGATATTGGAGAATGATCTTTCTAATCTCAGAAAACAATATGTCAGATTTTAATTATTAAAGAAACAAGTCTGGATTTCCCTGGATGATTTATTTGACTAGAACAACATTTCTTAACCATATGGCACACTTAGTAAGCCTTGTTGGTAGAGTGAATGACTAACTTCTAGGATAAGAGAGGCTAGCACTGTAATTATGGTTGTCAAGGCATTTTGTAAGTGAAAGGAATTGAAACAGAGTTGAGTTTTCTCTTTGATTTTTGCAGCTCCTGATCATAAAACTTAGCCATGTTTTAGTGAAAGAATACATTTATATACTACATTGTTTTTATAGATACCCAGTGAGGAATTTATTAAATGCTCATTAAAATTTGGCAGTGCTAAAAGCTGTTTTGTTAATCCTTATAGTACTATAGGTGTTGTTGGAAAAAACGAAAAATTATGATCTTGTACCCTTTTTGTATGCATGATTTAAAAATATATTTAATAGTGTATCATTGTTGGGTATGTAGATTATCTTTGTAGACTTCTTCTTGCCACAAG
>RJWJ010006120.1:34722-64247 GCA_004363605.1 Indri indri
TTATAGTTTGATTCTTTCCAAATTTGTTTAAAAATAGAAGTTTTGAATTATTCTTCATTGGTGACTTCTCTTTCAGGAAAGATCTTCCTACTTGGAGTACCAAAAAGTAATGAGAGAAATAGAACATTTGAGTCGATTATATATTGCTTATCAGTTTTTGCTGGCTGAAGATACCAAAGCACGCTCGGCTGAGGAGTTAAAAGAAATGCAGGATAAAGTCATAAAGCTTCAAGAAGAATTGTCTGAGAATGATAAAAAAATAAAAGCACTTAATCATGAAATAGAAGAATTAGAGAAAAGTAAAGATAAGGTCTGGACATACATATTAGTACAGATAATATACTCTGGAAATAATATTAAATAATATATAATAACTATTTAGGGCTTGCTGGGCATTGTGTTCCATATTGATTTGTTAATCTTAAAGTAGGATAATGAAATAGCTTGTAAAAAAGTAAATATTTCATATGGGAATCATAAGAAAATGACAACATGAACAAATTTTGAATAATTTGAATTGGGTGCATTTGATTATAGGAAATTGGAGGTATACTTCGATCTTTAGAAGATGCTCTTGCAGAGGCTCAGCGAGTTAATACTAAATCTCAAAGTGCATTTGATCTCAAGAAGACAAATCTGGCAAGTGAAGAAAACAAACGCACAGAACTGGAAAAAAATATGGCTGAGGTAAGCAAATAAGCCTGATTTAATTGCTGCTAGTGTACATTTATCCATTTGGTAAATGTTTTGTGTTTTTCTACTATGAGCTAAGTATAGTTATTTGGTCTGAGGATATAGCAATGGACAAAATGGTCAAAAGTCCTTTCCTTGTGGGTCCCTCATTCCAATGGGGGAAATGATGATAAAAATAAATAAAATGTATAGCATGTTATATAGTGATAAGTGATGTGGAGAAAAAGTAAAGCAGGGAAAGGGATTAGGAGTATAGGGGAAGAAGAGTGCAATTTGGGATTTTAAATTGAGTAGCCGTTGAAGTATGAAGTTACCATTAGCTAAGATGGAAAATATGAAGAACAGGTTTGAGTGGAGAAAATAAACACAGTGTGATCATAATAGGTTTGAGGTGCTTGTTAGACATCTTGAATGGTGATGCTGATTAGGTAATTAAATATGTGAGTATTGAATCCAGGCAAAAATACAGATTTGGGGGTCATCAATGTATACATGCTATTTAAATCCATGAGACTACGTAAAATTATTAAGGGTGTGAGTATATAAGAAGAAAAGAGGTTTAAGGTTTGAGTACTGAATACTTCAACTTTAGAAGTTAGGAGACATGAGAAAGAATGAGCAAAGAGATTGAGGAGGTATGAGCAAAGTCTCAGGGCAGTAAGTTGTCATGGAGACCAAATGTAAAAGGTGTTTCAAGGAGAGGTGGCCATGAGTTCCTGATTAGAATGTTCATACTGTCACAGAACGACGGCAGAAACATTTAAGAGTGAGTATACATAACTTTTTGAGAAGTTTTCTGAAAAGAAGGCTAAATAGGGAGCTAACTGGAGGGTGATGTACAAGTAAGAGATTTTTTGGCTTGATTTTACATTGGATGAATAACAAATTGTATCGATGGAAAAGATCCAGTAGAAAAGGCATCATTTGTGATTCAGAAAAGAAAGATTGGAGAATTATTAAAACAAGGTTCCTCAGTAGATGAGAGTAGAACAGAAACTGTGCAATTAGATGAGGTCACCTTTGCAAATAGTAGGACTTAGTCATCCATAGTAACAGAAGATTCAAGTATATATACAGTCTCATACACAGGTAGGTGTGTGATTGGAGCTTATGGAACTTCTCTTAAGGGTGATTCTGTTGTCCCAGCGAAAATATACATTTGTCTTTTCATTGAAAAAAATAATGAAAATAAAATATTTCTTTATACTGTCCTATTAGATGTATTTGCACGTTCAATTATTAACTTAAACAGTAGGGCAAAAATTTAGACAAAAGCAGTATGAATGTGATATAGCAGCAGTCCATGTTGTGACACACAGCAGCTGAAATCAGTGCATCAAATTTTTTTTTTTTTTAAATTGAGGTTTGTAAAGCTCTAAAGTATGGACCTTCCTTGGTTTTGGTTCATTTTTCCTTAATCCTATCAGGTCCTTAAGCTTCACGTAGTGGCACTGATTATTCCTTTTTTATCTTCTTTTCTATGTTCCCTCATTCTTCCTGATCTCTGAATTTTAGCGTGTTCCAGGGCTAACACTCAGACATCGTCTATATATACTCATTCAGCCCTGTTGCTCTGCATACCATCTATATGTTGATGCCTTCCAAATCTCTAACTAGGCTTAAGTCTTTCCCTTGACTCTGTAAAGAAGGTTCACTGTGCACTGGTTACCAACTTGTCTGAGGTCAGTAAGACAAAACACTCATATATGACATATTACATGAAGCAGATTTATTACTTATAGATAGGCAGCAAGGGAAAACAAAAGTCTACGATTTTTTGCAAGCTTCGTAGCTGAATAGCTGAGATCCTGGGCGAGTCTGTGCTCCAGGCAGGCCTGGTCACCCTGCTTGTGGCAGTGGTCCTCCTGGGCTAGTGAAAATGCATTCTGGCTATGGCTCAACAATACTCAAGGAGATTATGTCAGTTAAAGTGTTACATCCATCTGAGGAGACAAACAACCTCCTCTTCCAGATTCATGCCCATAGAGCATGCATTCTAAAGGCAAATAGGAAAGAGTATGGTTGGGAACACTGATACTGGGATTTCATAGGTGCCAACAGATGATTAGAAATGCTGAGATTTGGATTTTACAGGTGCAGTCTAATCAGACAGTTGCCTGGTCCACCTGTACTCCCAGCAAGCTTCAGTGTTTCTCAACATACACTGCAGTACTGTTTCCCTTGTGCTGAAGTATAGTATTTAGTATTCATACTGCCTTTGTCCTATGGCGGTACGACCCGTTAGCCCATCCTTTTGATGTCCCTCAGTTGTTTTATGAGTCAGCTGTTCGATTGTTGAGTGGCTCCATTGGCCTGTGGATGACAGGGTACATGAAAAGTTTACCTTATTCCGCAAGAGAGTGCCCTTTGTCATGTTGTTGGGCAGTAGAGGATGTTCTTGATCAGAGTAAAGTCTGATGGGGCATCTAAAAATATGACATAAATTCCTTTCAAGGGTGGCCTCAGCATCCACATGAGTGACATATATTTGTCCCTTTCAGGCAGCAAGCTGTTGCCATAGTCCTTGTCTCCACATAGTGGATCTTTTATCAGTCTAGTCACTCAGTTGCCATTCTCCTGACCAGATGGCTAGGCTGCTGACAACAGCCCGTGAGTGGGTGAACATGTAGCAAGATACGATGGTAGGGTGACCTGAGTAGACATCACCACTGCCTGTAGTTTGGCCCATTGTGCAGAATATCCATGTTCAGTCTCAGTCAAATGATGGCCATTTATTGGCCTGATGGTGGCTACAGTCCAGTGGACCCTTTCTGCTTTGTTTCATCTCAGAATCTTGGGTCCCAGGTAGCCAGAGAAGTCGTCAAAGCATCCCCTCTGGGTCACTTGGACCCTTCTGGTAAGCTAGTCATTTGTTCATGGAGCCTAGTGATCCTTTGGGGTTCTCACTGGACCTGATATCAAATATGTAATTTCCATTTGATGATTGAGCTCTATTGAGCTTGGCCAAGTTATTGGTGAGGTTTGTAAGCACCCAAGTAAGAATGGGCAGTTCAAGTTGCAGACACATGTATGGCATACTGGCCTTAACATGTTCAGTCTCTACCAGTGCTCAACAGCAAGCAAGGAGTTACCATTCAAAAGGATTATATCTGGTGGCTGCCTTATGCAATTTACAAGTCGGAAAATCTAAGAGGCTAGCGCACTTTAGTGGCAATTTTCTGTTGCCACAGACGCCAGTCAGCATGCATGGAAGTTGTAGATACTGTCATTGTATGGGGCCAGCAGGTTCTAAAGGTTTTAAAAGCAGTGCCTGAGCCACGAAGTGTTAAATGACTTCTAAGGCCTGCAAAAGGCCCCAATCAAAGTTGGTAGCTTTTTAGGTCACCTTGACTGAGGGAACCAAAAGAACACCCACATGGCGTATATATTGTGTTCAGTATCCCAGAGGCCTCCCAGCTGTCAGGCTTCCTTTTTATTAGTAGGTGCTACCAAGGCCAAGAATTTTTGTTTATATTACTCACTATGCTCTTACTGCAGTTCTTCAAACACCCAAACATGTTCCAGGCATTGTCAAGTATACTGCCCTCCACCCAAGTATTCGCGTGGTAATTCCTCTCTTCAGTCTTCTGCTCAAATGTTATCTCACAAAGGCCTTCCCATATTATTCTTGTTAAAATAGTACTTCCCATCACTTTCTGTCCCCTTACCTTACTTTATTTTTTTACTGCGTCTTCCACCCTTGAATATAGCCTCCCTGAAGACAAGGTCACAGTCCTTGCCTTTAATTTTCTTAGAACAGTGCCTGCTGTATAGTAAGTGCCTGATAAATATTTGATGAATCATGAACTAATCAAGTGGACCAAGATTTGTGGTCACTTTCTTATGAATAAGATAGCTAGATTTTTTTTTCATTTTTCAGTGCTGGTATCTTGCATAGTGTTGGATATCTGGTTAATATTACTTAAAAGGTATTAAATATTAGTAATACTTTCCCCACAACTGTTTAGTACTTAAATTTTATGGCTTTTAATAATTTATAAAATATTTTCATATACACCCTCTTAATCCTAAAACCTCTACTTTTAAGCTTAGTGTAGGATGGCTATTATTTCAACTTTATAGCTTTAGAAATTGATTTTTAGTTTCTTCAAGTGGTTTGTTTAAATATGCAATGATTTTTAGCTCAGTTTCTTGTAGACTTGATAATATATGGAATGAAAATATTTCAGGTAGTATAAAACTTACATTTATCTGCAACACTGAGAGTGAATTTCAAAATAATAATTCAGTATTTATAAAGTTATGATGGTTGAATTATTTTCTTTATCTCGTGCTCACTTCAAATTGCTGTGGAATGTGATAAGGTGAGGGTATATGTGTGTGAGAACGTGAATGTTTTTCCTAACATATATTTTTCAATTTTGAACTCTTCCTAAAGGACTCTAAAACTTTAGCAGGGAAGGAAAAAGACGTTAAAAAGATAACAGATGGGCTACATGCCCTTCAAGAAGCAAGTAATAAAGATGCCGAAGCTTTGGCTGCCGCACAGCAGCACTTCAATGCTGTTTCCGCTGGCCTGTCCAGCAGTGAAGATGGAGCAGAAGCAACTCTAGCCACTCAGATGATGGCCTGTAAAAATGATATAAGTAAAGCTCAGACAGAAGCCAAACAGGTAAGTACAGACATTAAGCAGTGTGTGATTACTTTTTTTTTTTCTTTTAAGAAGTTTCCTTTCACATTATGCTTTGGCAGTTGTTACAAAATGCTGAAAATAATCAGTGTCAGTGAACCTGTTTACTTTATTCTGTCTGCGTCTCTGTGGTACCTAATATAGCAAAAATATATGTTAATTGCTAAATATTGATTTAGCAATTTAATTTGTCAAGATGCTGTAAAAGATAAATTATCTTAATTCAGTTCATAAGTGCAATAAATGCTTTGCTCTGTTTACAGCATTGTGTGGAATATTGGACGTTAGTCAGTTCTCATCCTTTTTGGCTATTTGTTTTTATTGACATCATAATGTTGAAGTCTTAAGCTTTAATGGGAACAAAAAACCCCTATCCTCTCCATTGCTTTGCTTTTCCTACCTAGTTCTTAAAAACCTTGTTTCTGGAACTTTGGAAATCTTTCTAGGAAGTCTTTTTACATGAGCTCACGTTTACACACATTCCAATCTTTGGTCTCCCTACTCTGATTTCATAGTCTTCTCAGTCTTGTCAATGTATGTAATGTTTGTCAAATATGGTCACATAGTATAAAGTGCTATGAACACAAGAGTTTTGCTGGCAGAAAAAAAAATATTTTATATATATATGTGTGTATATATATATGTGTGTGTGTTTATGTATATGTGTATGTGTGTATACACACAAACACAGGTCATTCCTTTCTTTTTTTAATGGAGGATGCAGCTGTTAAATGTGCACACAAATATGTGAGATTGTGCATTAATCCTACTCAAGTTTTTCTATGTATGTATTTGCAACTTTTTCATTCGAGACTGACAGAAATGTTAGTCACAAAAATTTGTAAGAATTCTACAATAGAAAAGCTTGAAAGTACTCTTAGTTTTTCTATTCACTTATTTTGTAAAAGAACTGTGAAAAATCTCCTATTATTCAGTTTTAGGGGGAAGATACTCCCTTATACATCTTACAGTACTAGTTCATGGTTTTAAGAAGCAGCGCTCAATTATATAAATTTCAGATGTATTAAGGTCTGACACATTTAAATAGTGCTAGTATTTAAATATTTGACTCCTAGCATTTACATTTCTCTGTCAATTTAGCTTCTTTTTCCTATATAATCTTATTTCTCATTGCCCAGTGCAGCTTCTCCACTGTTACTGGTCAATACTCACAAATGTACACATACAAATAACACTTAAGTAGAAAGGAAGGAAACTAGAGTTGTGATTTCTAGCTTTCTATTGTATTTTTAATTTCACCAGCTGCTGACATTTTTACTGGGATACAATTTTTCAACCTTGTTAATATGTCATGTTTTATAAATGTTAAAATATGGACTTTCATTGCAAATTATTTAATAATTTATATTAATTATATATTAGTTTATACTCCATGTAATTTCTTAAGGAGAAAATACTGGGAAATGATTGACATGTTGAAATGCTAATCCAAGAGACTAAACAGTTATGTTTTCTAGGCTAAGGTGTCTTAATTAAACCAATCTGAATCTGTGCCCATTTAATTACTTGCATTATCTGCTTCATATGTCATATAGTCTGTTACATTTCTCTATTACAGGCTCAGATGAAGTTGAAACATGCCCAGCAGGAATTAAAGAATAAACAAGCTGAAGTTAAGAAGATGGATAGTGGCTACAGGAAGGATCAAGAAGCTTTAGAAGCTGTAAAGAGAGTTAAAGAAAAACTTGAAGCTGAAATGAAAAAGCTAAATTATGAAGGTTTGCCTTTAAAAACATGATAAATTATTAGGAGGGTAGTGATTGTTGATAAAAAGTAATTTAAATAAAGGGAATAAGGAAGTAGGAAACACTTTAGCCTCTTAATGGGTATTGGTATAAGAAGTAATTGTAAAAATAGTCACAAAAATATCTAATTATCAAACAGTGCTTTGAATTTTTGAGAACTCAGTATTGAGAATTTCCTGTTTTCATCATTTGAAAGCTCAAAAATGTCATTTGTATATTTCTACATTAGTAATCATTCAGTTTATATGTTGTTTCTTAGAATGAAAATTTTGTTATTGTTGGAAATAATGCCTGCTTGACATTTGTTAGAAATTTGAATTTTAAGCATTTTTTTAATTTAATACTTATCAGAAATTTATATTTTGCTTCTAGGAATGCTTTTGAATGAAATAGTGTTTACTAACATTTTTCTTAAAACAGTAGAATGAGTTTTTAAAATTTGTTTTCTATTTATTTCTGATTTACTCTTCAGAAAATAAGGAGGAAAGACTTTTGGAAAAGCGCAGGCAGCTGTCTCGTGATATCAGTAGATTGAAAGAAACATATGAAGCTCTCTTGGCCAGATTTCCCAATCTTCAATTTGCATACAAGTGAGAGATTTAAACTTTGAATTTTATCATAGTAATAACCAAGACATATTTTTATTTAAGCTGGAACCAGTCTGAAAATTTTAACACCAAGATTTTTGTATGGAACTTCTTGTAAGCTGCTTTTCCTTAATGGGTATTTTTTCCTTAAACATTTATTGAAATGCTTCAGATGTTGGCAGCGGGCATTTTTGTGAAATTTAATGGCTGCTGATGCCACTAATTTTAAAACCAAAATGAGGGGAATTTAATCTCAGTTCAAAGTATCTAAAGTTGTTCTATCATTATTGTTAAATATCTACATTTATGTCTTATAACTTGTTTAGCTATGTGGGATTTCTTATGGAATACATACAGTAATCGTATGTATTATAGCGATGAGGACATCAGAGTTTTTATTACATTGAAAACATACTGAAATATCTATTGATTGATTTAAAAACAACAGTTGGCTAGTCATTTGGAACATGTTGAAAATTTTTGTTTTCTTAAAACTATGTGATTCTTCTACTTTCAGTTTAATGTGTTGTCCAAAAGAGTATTTGACTGGTAAAATATGCCTTTCTCTGTTTTCTTATCTAAGATTAATTTTTGTCAACTTTTCTATTTTAGGGATCCAGAGAAGAACTGGAATAGAAATTGTGTGAAAGGACTCGTAGCTTCTCTGATTAGTGTGAAAGATACTTCTGCAACTACAGCTTTAGAATTGGTGGCTGGGGAACGACTCTACAATGTTGTAGTAGACACAGAGGTAAATTGATTTTAATAAAGAATATTTAAAATTGCTGTGCAGCTTGAAAAGTTACATGCTGCTAGAAGAATTGGATGCTCTCTTGATGTTTTAAGATTCTATTTTAAGGTCACTTATCTTTATAAGGTAAAACTGTTCAGTTAATGACTTTGGGATAATTGTACTTTAAAGGAAGTCTCATGCCTAATTAGGAACTCAGAATGCATATTATCAGTCAGTCTTTTTGGAGATTGTTTTTGCTGTGTAACTTTGAATTTATTTAAATTTGTGAAATAATCTGGAATAAAAGACCTGTTTTTATTCCCTTTTCCACATATTTGAATGACTGCATTAGTTCGAGAGCCGAGAGCCTTGTTCAAGCTCTGAGATTGTTTCTTCTGCCTGATTTAGTCTGTTGTTGAAATTTTCTGCTGTATTTTGAAGTTCCCTAAACAACTTTCTCATTGTTTTAAGTTGTATTGTATCCTTTTTATGTTGTCTAGCTCTTCAGTGACTTTTTTATTTTCCGAAATTTTTTTTGGCTGTCTTGTTGGCTTTCACCTTTCTCTTCAGTTCATTCATCTTGCTGGCCATCCATATTCTGAATTCAAATTCTAATATTTTGGCATTTTCCTTTTGGTTGGGATCCACTACTGTAGCTTCATTGTGGTCCCTTGGGGTGTCAAACTGTTTTGTTTTTTCATGTTGCCAGAGTTTTTTTTGTGGTTTCTTGTAGCTCAGGACTGATATATTTTCAGGGCACCTGTTCTTTTTTTGCTAGAAACTCTCTCTCCTACTTAGTGAGAATTCTGAAAGAGAGGTCCCTAGATGGCAGTTTTGTGTCCTACTGTGTAATGTTGACCCAGCAGGGGAGGGGCGGGCACACTCAGAGACTATAGTGTAGCTGTTACCTTTTGTCACTTTCTGCTGTGATTGTCACTGTTCAAGCCGCTGCTGGATGATCTTTGTGCAGGGTGGTGGGTTATTCTCCAGATAGTTGTTGGAAGTTGGAGTTTGGGGCTGAGTGAGACCCTCCCCATGGAGGCTAGTGTTGTGAGGGATTGCTCTGCCTGGGATCTCCCCACGGAGATGACATTGGCAGCTGGGTTAGGCTGTCTAGTCAGTGGTTGTGGGTGTCCCAGCTATGGGCGTTTGCTCAAACCAGGTCCAGGTGTAACGTTAGCTTGAGGATAGGGGGTCCGTGGTGGGGTGTTGGACCTCCAGGTGGTTCTGCAGTCTGGGGCAGCCCTATAGTTTCAGGGGGTCGAGCCATGGTCTCAGCAGCTGCTACAAAGCCTCCAGGGCGGACCCTTAGGCCCCGGCATACGAGGAGCCTCTAAGCCAAAACTGAGGCTGGGAGGCAGGGCAAGAGTCGTGTGGGTGGGGCCCACAGGTTCAGACCACAGTGTGGAACTGCAGAGGTCGTGCTGCATGGGTGGGACCCTGGAGGCGGAGCCACACATGGGGGCGCAGGTGCTGATCCTGAAGTGTTGGGTGCAGATACTGAGCCACAGGGCTTCTCAGGTGGTGACTACAGTGCCTGAGGTGCCCCCTGTGCTCAGATCCCGTGTTGTGGGGAAGGGGCGCTCGGCACCCAGTCACAGGGCACAGCAGGAGGGAGTGTCCACTCTCTCCCCAGTCTGCCGGAGCTGTGCGGAGGGCTGCCGTTGCAAAGCCAAGCCCCTGCAGACCTGGTGCCCTGTACCTGAGAGCTCAGAGTGGTATCACTTGCAGAAGCCCAGATGGGTAGCCACCAAATTGCTGCTGTGCAGTATCTCTGCACAGACTCCTAGCAGCTCCCTGATCAGTCCAGAGGTCTGTGGTGGTGATGGTTTTGGATGCCCCCTTACAAATTTGGCCCAGAGCCTGCAGGGTGAATGTGGAGCCCCAGGGCTCTCTCCTCCTGACCTTCCCCATGTGTGGATGCCTCCCCAAAGTTCCCCTCAATCCTGCTCAGTGAATCACTGGGTCACCTTCTCCTTCACTCTGAATGTCCCCTGTCACTTCTTACAATGTTCTTTCTAAGAAGAGCCATCCGTAGGTAGGCCTCTGCCTGCAACTTTCTATCCTCTCCTTGAGAGCAGAACATACAAGCTGCTTCTAGTCTGCCATCTTCTCCCGTCCTCCCTAAACATTTATTTGATTAGGGATTTCTAAACTTGTATTCTTCCCATTTTAAGGTTTTCTATCATCATTAATATATATTTTTTTAAATTTCAAATGCATGTTTTAGGTTACTGGTAAAAAGCTACTTGAAAAGGGGGAACTGAAGCGTCGATACACCATAATTCCACTCAATAAAATTTCAGCCAGGTGTATTGCTCCAGAAACTCTGAAGGTTGCCCAGAGTCTTGTAAGTCTTATTTTGTCTTATGTCTATGTTTAATCTTCATCTTTTTTTTTAAGTTAGGAGATGTTAATTTGAGGACACATAATCATATGCAGAACCACAAATTTTTAATTTTGTTCTATAAAAATTAAGATACAAGAAATATCTTGTGCAATTGGATGGCAAGAGACTAGAAATGTTGGAAGACTAGAACTTCCTTTGATACTTCTAAGTGTAGCATTGGAATATCTTTAAACCTTAAGTCACATAACTATCAGGTAGGTGGTAGTAAAAATTACACTTCTGATTTCTGAGTAGAATTTAGCTTACAGATAAATATCCAAAATTCTTTAAGTTTTTTAAATGTTGGACACACTTAAAATGCCCACAAGGACAACCATTATGGGAGGCATCCATCAGTACTGTAGTGAACCTTTCTTTGTTAGAGTTCTTCTAGATCGCTATTCAGCCTATACATAGCAGGTGCCCAGCAATACATCTGTAACTAAGTGCATATAGTGTGTCCTTACTGTAATTGAGGTTTCAATGAAAATGATTTGCAAATATAGTTGTATTGTTATGTATACTATCAAGAGAGGGAGAATAAGTACAGAGTAATTGGAAGGTTGTGTTTTGGGTTGGTAACTTCTTTACTTGAAAAGTCACCTTTGGGTCAAAAAGGCTCAGGAAGTTAATTCAGCCATAGGTCAAGTCCCAGTGTTAGAAGTAGATTGGAATTTTAAGTAACAGCAAAAGTAGTTTTCTCTCAGATCTCTTAGCCAGACCTGTTTAATGGTAGCTGCTATGTCAAAGAACAATACTGAACATATGTTAATAGAGCTGCCTTCATTTTGATTTCTGCAGCTCCTATAAAGCTCCGAAAGGGATGCTTAGTTTTTTAAAAAAGATGGGCAGAAGTACACATTATAAACAAAGACCGAAAAGAGGCAGTTGGATCAAAATAGAAGATTAAGGGATTTTTTTAAATTAATATTATGTTTTACTCAATTATTCTGTTTTTATTTCTGCAACTGGCAGCTGGCTACCCTACCATGTTTAATTTGAATGGAAGAATATTTGTTGTGGGATAACCAAATTACTAATAATTGAAACAAACATTTTATGTAATTTTATTGATGTGGGAATCATAGTTTGAGCATTCCAAGTCTGAAAATCTGAACTCCGAATGATTTTCCCAAATCTGAAATTTTTTGAGCACCAACATGATGCTCAAAAGAAATGCTCATTGCAGCATTTTGGATTTTGGGGAAAAAGCACTAGAAATGTTATTTAAAGCTCGGTGTGACTGTAGCGAACCTTCAAAAAAGTTACAAATATAGGTTGGCTTCTGTGGAACAAGGTGATGGGGTAGGCTGAGCATATAAAGTCTGATTAAAACAAAAAAATAAAAACTCGACCTCTTTATTAATGTCATAGTTTTATTATGTTTTTACATGATTACAGTACCAACAAGCTAGGTTCACAGTTAAGAAAATACAGAATGGTTTTTGTTTTACTTGTACAGGTTAAGCATCCCAAATCTAAAAATCCAAAATGCTTCAGAATCTGAAACTTCTTGAGCGCCGACCTGATGTTCAAAGGAAATGCATATTGGAGCCTTTTGGACTTCAGATTTGGGATGTTCAACTAGTATAATGCAAATATATCAAAATCCCCCCAAAATCAGAAATCCAAAACATTCTGGTTCCAAGCATTTAGGATAAGGATTCTCAACCTATACTGTACTTTAATTAAGAAAGTTGTGTCTACATTAGTCTATTTTGGATTTAGAAACTTGGTAATTGCTTTTTCTTGATAGGAACTCTCATAATGCCTGTTACTAGCTAAATATTTTACTTAGCAATAGATCTTTCAATATTTAAACCTGCAATTTTTTCCTAAAACTTTTGAGTTTTACATAGCTTTTTAGAAAGTTCAAGAAGAATTTTAATGCTTAGGTAATACTTAACTTTCTATTATAGCAGTTCTTATTAGTTTAATATTTGAAAGGAAAGGAAATAAATAGTATGTACTATGGCACATCTGTTTTTTTCCCCACAGGTTGGCCCTAACAACGTTCATGTTGCTCTTTCCCTGGTGGACTATAAACCAGAACTTCAGAAAGCAATGGAATTTGTATTTGGAACAACGTTTATTTGTGACAATATGGATAATGCCAAAAAAGTAGCCTTTGATAAAAGGATAATGACTAGAACTGTCACTCTAGGAGGTGATGTGTTTGATCCTCATGGGACATTGAGTGGAGGTAAGTTTTATGTTTTTTTGTCTGCACAATTCTGTGTGGTAAGTAGGAAGCCCTCCCATTTTTAAAAATAGGAAATAGAGGGGTTGGGACGACTTAATTCAGAGTTTTATTCCTAGTCTTTGGTTAGAACCAGGACTAACGATCAGGTTTTATACTTAAGATCAAATGTATACTTACATTTCATACTTACATTTACTTAATGTAACTCTAAGAACTTAGTTTAATTTTTGAATACTTCCTATGTAACAGGTACTTAATAAAATTGAGAAATTATATAATGTCATAACCCTCAAGGGTCTCATAGTTTGCTAATCAATTTCTTAGCTGCTTTTATTTATCTCAAATCTATTTCTTTTTATTCTTGCTTTTTGCTCTATCAGAATATTCCTTCCAGTCACTTGGAAATTAAGTCTTTCTATTAAGTACATATTTAGCCTAACTATCCACTTCAGGAAACATGTTAATTCCTGATTTGTGTGTATACCAGTACTGTCACTGCTCCTGTCAAAAGTGAAAAAAAAAACAAAAAAATCTGCCCTTGAGACGGTGCCTTAATGCCTTAAAGGAATTCTTAGTCGGCGATTATATTCTTCTTGTAATATTTGCCACTTTGAGTTTCCACATCTGTGTCAAGTGATAATATCATAACAAACACTGAATATTACTTATGTACAGGCAATGTTCTGAGATTGTACAGTACACTAGCCACATGTGGCTCTTTACATTTAATTAAGTTAATTAAATAAAAGTGATTTCCTCAGTTGCACTGCTCACACTTCAGGGGCTCTAATGGTTAAAGGGTAGACAATGCAGATATAGAACCTTTCTATCATTCCATAAAGCCCTACTGTATGGGCTTTAAATAACTTATATAATTCTTAACTATGAGGTGGGCATGTCGTTATCTCTGTTACACAGTTGCAGATATGAAGGTAGAGAATAGTTAAATAACCACTGTTAAGTGGCAGAGCTCAGAATTTGAAGCCAGGCACTCTGATTTCAGAGTTTGTGCCTTTAACCCAGTAAACTATATAGAACCTCTTGATATAATCAAGTGACTTTATGTCTTTTTAGGCCAAGAAAACAATAGCCAATTTGGTGACTTCCATGATCAAATATTAAGTTATTCAGTAAAATGACTAGTATCTTCAAATGGAAGATAAAGAGAAAATATTTTGAAATATCTATCACAAAAGAAACATTTTAGGTTTTATTGATTTGGATATTCTTTTTTTTTTTTGAGACAGAGTCTCACTGTGTTGCCCAGGCTAGAGTGCCGTGGCATCATCCTAGCTCACATCAACCTCAAACTCCTGGTCTCAAGCAATCCTTCTGCCTCGGCCTCCCGAGGCTAGGATTACAGGCGTGAGCCACCGCGCCCGGCCTGATTTGGATATTCTTGAAGTTTCTTCTTAAAGGATAGCAAAACCTCATATTTTATTAACAAAATGTTCATAACAGCATTTCTAATTGATCTTATTATTCTCCCATCAAATCTACAGAGTTTCCTTGTCAGCGTAATCCCTCAGCCTGTTACTACTGGATGATTATAGTTGCTTACAATGTGATATCAGTTTAGTCTGCTTGCCCTGCTGTATCAGAGCTTGCGCCAGATCATGATGTGGTAACGGCCCCAAAATCTTAGTAGTTCACAACAAATTTATTCCATAATTATACTTCATTTATGGCAGGTCAGATGCCTCCCTGCTCCATGTTGTTATTCTGGAACTTAGTCTGAAGGAGAGGAAATGTTTAATTAGGTACTACTTCCTAAAGCTTACTTTCAGAAGAGGCGCATTTCCTATTTCATTGGCCAGAACAAATCACATGGGCAAGTCTAATGTCAGTGGGGTGGAAGATGGGCTTTGGCCCAGTAGACAAGGCAGTGGTTATTTTGAATAAATAATCTGCCACATCTACTTAGATCTATTTCTTACCAATTCTTTGTCCTAAAGATCAATGATAGAATGAATTCTGTAGTTTCATAAGCTTACTGAAAGATTTGATATTGAACCAAATCATTTCCAGTATCATTCTCTTAGAAGACTTTTTATTGTTTAATATGTGGTAACTTAATGTGCAAGCCTTGTTTCAATTTGCCTCTATCAGGTGCTCGATCCCAGGCGGCTTCTATTTTGACCAAGTTTCAAGAACTCAAAGATGTTCAGGATGAGCTAAGAATGAAAGAGAATGAGCTACAGGCTCTGGAGGAGGAATTAGCAGGTCTTAAAAACACTGCTGAAAAGTAAGACTTCTGTTGGATTAAGCTGTGTGTGTGTGTGTGTGTGTGTGTGTGTGTGTGTGTGTGTGTATTTTGCTTTTTGATTGAAGGCATGGTAGAAAATTACAGAAAATTTACTTTCATTTAAAGAAATACGACTTCTGATTTTTTTAAATAGTATCCTTGGTTTTATTTAAATATTTCAATGAATTATGAGTTGATAACTTATTTTTTTCTGATAGGAGTATTGTCTTTGTTAAAAGAAATTAGTGTAATCTTATTTAAGCAAAAGGAAAAAAATAAAATATTTTACTCTCCCTGCTGTGATATATATTAGGTTATTAAATATGAAATGTCCCATTTCCTTAAGTACGAAGTTTGACAGTTAATATTTCTGACATTTCACTTTGACAGTTCTTGTCTTATTTTTATTGTGAAGGTACATCTTCAGTCTTTCAAATACATGTTTTAGCCTACAATTATCTTTCACATGGTTTTTTAGAGCAATTTTTAGGAAACCATGCATTAAGTCAAAAATTCGTGTTATTTTCAAATTTGAGTTCCACTGTGGAAACAATGCAGCTCAGACAGCTCGAAATATCAATGAAGTGTTTGGGAAAGATGTGGCTGATGAACTCACAGTACGTCTAATGGTTTGAGAAGTTCCATTCTGGTGATTTTAATCTTGAAAATGAGCCATGTGGGTGACCTGAGACCAAGGTGGATAATGATTGATTTGAATGATGTAGTGAAAGTGAATCCATCTCAACCCATGCGTGAATTAGCAACAAGGTTTGATGTTACTATTCCAACGATATTGGACCATTTGAAACCAATCGTTAAGGTAAAGAAGCTAGATAGGTGAGTTCTGAGTGAACTAAATGAGCGTCAGAAGAGAAATCCTCTCAAAGCTTGCCTTTCTTTGCTGTCATGACATGAAGGCAAGCTGGTTCTACACCATATTGTTATGTGTGAGGAAAAATAGATTCCTTTTGACAATCTCAAGTATTTAGCACAATGGTTGGATAAAGATGGAGTACTGAAACACAGTCCAAAACTGAATATTCATCAAAAACTAATGATATCTGTTTGATGGTCCAGCACTGGTATTATCCACTATACCTTCATCATGAAACCTGGTCAATCGATTACAGTGGATGTCTACTGCAACCAATTGGATGAAATGATGAGGATGCTTGTGGTGAAGCAGCTGAGATTGGTCAACAGAGACCAGCCTATCCTCTTGCAAGACAAGACTCAACCACATGTCACGCAAACAATGCCTCTCAAACTACAGAGGCTGGACTTGGAAACTGTCTGTCATCCACCGTATTCACCAGACCTTGCACCGACTACCACTTTTTCAGGCTTTGGACCACTTTTTGCAAGGAAAAATATTCAATTCTCAATAAGCTGTTAAAAACGCCTGTCATGATTTCATCACCACTCGCTCTCCAGGCTTCTTCACTGCTGGCATAAACAAACTACCATTAAGATGGCAAAACTCTGTCAATAGTTTAGGTGCATACTTTGATTAATTTTGTTGCTTCTTGTTTGAGATATAATAAACTAAACTTTTGATCAAATTCAGACATTTCATATTTAATGACCTAACAGCTGCTGGGGTTGGTGGGGGGAATCCTTAGATTCTCTGGAATCTGATACCAGAGGATACTTGAATTTTTTATTTGAAATTATATGATGCAGTATAGCATTGATCAGGTATCTGCACTAAGTTTAGCAGCGTTATGGCTATCCTACAGATATTGAAGACTACTAGGTTGCCTAATGAAGAGGTAAACAAGTTCATGTCAGAAAGTCAGCAGTAAAACTTTAGTATTTCCTTATAGTGTTTCTGTTTGTGTATAATAGAAGTATATACATATTTTAATTTTTTCAAAATTGGGATTATGCTATTTCTTGTTTTCACTCAACACTATTCACTCAGTAAATATTTATTGAATGCCTCCTAATGTGCTAAGTACGCCTCTAGGAGCTGGGGGTACAGCAGTGAATCAAACAAATAAGTGTCTCTGCTTTCATCTAGTTTTCCTATAATTGGGGAAATAGACAATAAAGAAAGATAAATTGGTCAAACATATGTTCGATAGTCGTGAGAAGAGAAAAGTAAATCAGGAAAGGAGATAGGAACTACCTAGGGCAAAGATGTTTTGAAATTTTAGAGTGACAAAGAAAAGCCTGAGAACGTGATTGTTGAGTAGGCACCTGAAAGATGTGAGTGACTCTGGTTATCTGGGAGAAGAGACCCCACTTTCGTTTAAAAGCTTCAGGAGTTATAAGTGTTACAGACTTACAAAGTGCATTGTCTGAAAGTCTAATTGTAATTTTTTCCAGTCCCTCTGAAGATGAAAAATAGGGACTGATAAAAAAAAAAATTCAGAATTCACAATGCTGAATATAAGTGTAAAAACTCTAAACAAATTTTGAAATGGTTTTTTTGGCTCAGTTTTTAGCATTCAATTTCTGAAGTTTTCAAAGCTTAAAATGGCACCAAAACTTTTGGGACGCTATATATGGAAGAGATTTTTATAATCATTCAGAGTGGCCATTCAAAGATATAAATTGTATCAAAATGTTCACTTTCAAACATCACATACATACAAAGCCTGCATTTTACCTTTATTAGCGTAAATTAAGTTAACCATAGAGTGAATGGACTTTTTTTGTTAGAAGGTTACAACAAAATTTTTCTGTGATATGTGGAAACTCTAGCAAGGTGATGTGTTCATAGCCACATTTGGCTTAGAACTGTTACTTTTGTTCAGTAGTATTAGATCACTTATTCTGCAGAATTTGTTTTTTGGCTAATTGTGGCATTGAGGTCAAGGAAAGGAAAAAGATTTTGAAAAACAGGAGAATGGAAGGATCAGCTATAGCCATTATCTCATACATACCATTTCAGGAAAATAACATATCTCTTTTTTCTTCAAAATCTCTACACTCCACAGTTTTAAATAACTTAAAGTTACTATTTTAATACTATCAAGCACAGTTTCAGGCAAGAATACACAAGTTAACATTTATATTTTATAAATTTTGTCCTTTTTTCCTAAACCTCATGAATTTCTAATGACAAGGCACTTTGTAAATTTATATTAACTTGAAATTTCACTGTAACTGAATTAGCTAAATACCATTCCAAGAAATTTCTAAACAGCCAGAACTCAGATAGAATTACAAGGATTTCAAGAAAGTGCAGTGCAGATGATTAAGTTCAATACTAAGTCTTCCTAAACTGTCAGTCTCTCATTACAAAAAGTAAGGAATATTATTTAACATTTGAAAATGGGTATTAATAAATAACCAAAATTTTGAAACTATGTGTAATGGTTATAATTTATTTTGTGGTGAGTAGTGTGTACTTTTAGGTAAGTCAGCAGAAGGGATTATTTTTAAGGAAACCTATTCAAAAATTATTTTTAGTGTTTTCTAAAAATGATTACTTCTGTAAATAGTTATAGATTTTGGTCTTTTAGAGGTGTTACCAAATCAGGGACCAAATCAGTTTTGAATTAATTGATGCCTCAGAAACTTGAGTGTCATCAAAACTACTCTTGTAGCAAGTAGCATCTTATATTGCTTATATTGTATGTGAGTTTAATTTAGGTAAGAGCCTGAAGTTTGAATTATGTCTCAAATACCAGAAAAATTATAGGCATTTATTATATACTTTTCTTTTTGTAAGGTATCGCCAACTAAAACAGCAGTGGGAGATGAAAACTGAGGAGGCAGATTTATTACAAACCAAGCTCCAACAAAGCTCATATCATAAGCAACAGGAAGAATTAGATGCCCTTAAAAAAACCATTGGTAAGATAAAAACATTCTGTGCTTAATCTCCATTTCTATTGATATCTTTTACCTTACTTTAGGTATTTAGAAGACTCTGTTAACACATGTAGGAGTGTTTCTTTAGGGTAAATCCAAGTATGGGATTTCTAGGTCTTACAGTGGGATCATTTACATTTTTATTATATGTTTTCAAAGTTCTGTCCATTTTTACCAATATTCACTTGCACTAGTAGCTTATGAAAATTTCTACTTTTCCAAATCCTTTTCTTTCCAGATTTTTAAGTTTCCAATCTGTTGGTTGTGAAGAGATAGTTATTAACATTTTAATTTGCATTTCCCTGATTGCCAATGAAATGTGGGATCTTTTTTATGTGTTCATAGGACTTTTGGGTTTCTACTTCAGTGAATTTTCTATTTATTTCTTTGCCCGTAGGTGGTTCATATTTTTTTCCCATTGTTCTCATACTTAAGAGTTCTAATTTCTTGTAGGATATGCGCATTGCAAATATCTTTTTTGGCTTATGTGCTTGTCTTTTAATTTTTTGTTCATACTATTTTTGTCACGCAAAAGTTTTTAATGTTTAATGTAATTTACTATATTGCTATCTCCCTAATTTTAAGAAGTTGTCTTATACTTTTTCCTCAGACTTTAATTGTGTATGATAGTTTTTGTTTTGTCATTCCTTGGTACAATATCCATACACCTATTTCTCCACTAATATTTTTGTTCTGCAGTGAAAAGTAGTTTAGGAAATTCTGCAGTCATAGCTTCCAGGGTTATATTTGCACCTTGGTGCTAACACTGACAATGTATGTCAGTTGTGACAGCACCATGTCTATTCTGTCTTGCTCTTTTATTTGTTTCTTTCATAAATTTTGGGATAATGTTTTTGTCTATATTGTATCCTAGACATGTTCTCACAATATTTGCCTACTTTATTGAGATGTTTCTTGAATATGTTTAAATGAACAAAGAACACAAAATAAGCTTGTTTATGATATTGATTTTAAGCTTTCTGGTAACTAAAATTAAGGAAAAATACCATGGTTATACTGTCAGTTCTGATTTTAGGAAGCATATAGGTATGTTAAAAATATGTGTTGTGATCTTTTTCATATGTTGCTTCAAAACTTTTTTAAAAGTAGGATAGTTAAAGTTTATGTTACTCAGTTTCATACCAATAGAAATTATTTCTTTGCAGATCTTAGATAATTCAGGTATGTCTCTTAGGATGTATGTTTCAATATACCATTTCTAGACTATCGTTGGGATAGTTAATTTTTTAAACTCGAGCCTTTAATTTTCCAGATCATTTCTTCTATTAAAAGTTGAATTTATAAGCCTTTATCTATAACTATTAATTTAGCTATATCTGCCCACTTTATGATATAGAGGAAAGTGAGGAGACTTTAAGAAATACTAAAGAAATTCAAAAAAAAGCCGAAGAAAAATACGAAGTATTGGAGAATAAAATGAAAAATGCTGAAGCTGAAAGAGAGAAAGAGCTGAAGGATGCTCAGAAAAAACTGGATTGTGCCAAAACAAAGGCAGATGCATCTAGCAAGAAAATGAAAGAAAAACAACAGGTAATAACCTTTCTTGAAATGGAACCAATCTTTTAATGTCTACATAGAGCCGAAGGTAGAAGAGCATCATTTGTTGGCCTTATTCATCAGAATTGATCCCAGAATCTAAAAGCAAGCTGTGTTCTTCAGCAAACAAATTATGCATCTTACAAATAAAATAAATATACAGGATGAGCATCTCAAATTCAAAATGCTCAAAATCTGAAACTTTTTGAATGTCAACGTGACACTCAAAGGAAATGCTCTTTGGAGCATTTTAGATTTGAGATGCTTAATCAGTCAGTATAATGCAAATATCCCAAAATCCTAAAAAATCCAAAATCCAAACAGTTCTGTTCCCAAGTATTTTTGATAAAGGATACTCAACCTGTATATTTCTCTGAAAACCCTGTAATTGAGTGTCATATAGTTTTGAGTATAGGATGCATTGGCTTGCTAATTTTAAGCAAAGAGCGAAGTTTCCTTTTGGTAAATGGATTCTTCAGGAGTGGGCAGCTCTTCACCAGGAATGGATTATATGATGTTGTAGAGCTGTAATATCAGAGGTTTAGCAAGTTGACATTCTATTTGGTAACCCCATATGTGGATGTGTACTTTGTGACAATGATATAAGAGCATGTTATATTTATAAGATGTCGTCGAGTTGTAGGCTGGTGATACCTTATATCTTTTAGGCAGTGCTAAAGCTGGAATTTGAACGTAGAATTTTGTCTCCAAAGGCTGTGCTCTTAATCACTGTTCTATACAATTTCACCTAAATATGTTTTCTTCACAGTTTTTTTAACCCACCATAAGATTCTATCATTAAATAGCTGCACAATGTATTTCCTAATTAACTAAAGGCTATGAGAAAGAAGAAAATTGAGAAACTTTTACACATTGAGTAATTTTGTTTAAAAAACTGTTATCTCCACTAATTAATCTGTTACATGGAATTTTATATTGTTTTCCCTATAGAAATAAAAGATAAAGGAAATAATTTATGGAGAGTTCTCTGAACCCATAAAAATTATACATTTGTCATTAAGAAAATAAACTTTTTTCTTGCCTTCTTCTGGGGAAGATTAACATGTATTTTTGATAGTTGAGTGGTAACTAAACTGTTGCATGAGAATATTATTAATTTAGCTGCTCTGTATATGTTTATTTTTTAGTAGTTTTAACCTATGTGAATACCCAGATACTGTGTGTCTTTTATAGGAAGTTGAAGCTATCACTCTGGAGCTGGAAGAGCTCAAGAGAGAGTATGCATCCTATAAACAACAGCTTGAAGCTGTAAATGAAGCTATCAAATCCTATGAAGGTCAGATTGAAGTAATGGCAGCTGAAGTGGCTAAAAATAAGGTAAGATTTCTTTATCAAATTGGAGAAATTGAAAACGCTAATCTTTTTATGAAATGTTGGCTTAACATGTTTGAGTTTAGTGCTCTTGATCTTTTCACTCTTGTCATGATAGGAGCATGAGACAAAAATGGTGATTACTGATCTAGAATTGTCACTTTTCTGAGAGATCTTTATAGGTCAGCTTCCAGTAGTCCCTCTTCCGCTCACCCAGTGTTAATCCCATCTAAACTGCATCCTGCAGAAACTCTTATTTTTAACATTGCATTTCAACCCTTCTTTCTCGTGATAATTCATTAGTCTTTTTAATGATGATAGAAAGTATAGAGGGTTAGGTGACCATCTATCTGCCCGTAATCAAGTTGCTTTCTTACCCAGAAGTCTCTCAGAAAATTCTTTAGTAAACTAAAAACATTTATATAATGTTTTACCTAACTATGTAATTTCTTCTAATTTTTTGTTTCAGGAGTCAGTAAATAAAGCTCAAGAAGAGGTGACCAAGCAAAAAGAAGTGATAACAGCCCAAGACAGTGTAATTAAAGCTAAATATGCGGAAGTTGCAAGACACAAAGAGCAAAACAATGATGCTCAGCTTAAAATTAAGGAATTAGACCACAACATCAGCAAACATAAACGGGAAGCTGAAGATGGTGCTGCGAAGGCACGTTTGTGTTCATTTTTATCCTTAGTAATCAAATTTTTGTGTCTGGGCTGTTGAAAAATTTTAGTAAACTCCTCAATGGAGAGAACTCCTCAGTATAAATGGCAGAACTACAGCCTCATGTGTTAACTGCTTTTCAACAATGCTCATTTTTAACAAATGGCAGGTTTCATTTTCAAATTTAATTTCAGATATTTGTTCCCATCTACCACATGTATTTAGCAAATGCCTGGTGCTCTCCCATGGAAATAACTGGCTTTTTACCCCCAAATGTTGATAGAACTAATTACTAATCTATTCGTAATAATAATTTATATTCTTTATTTAAAATTGAATTAAAATAACTCACAAACATATATACAGGCAACTTAAAAAAGGTACTTAATTGGCTTTCAGATGTCCTTATTTGGATTACTACTGTCAATTTTTATAACTTTATAAAAAATCTGATACTTGTCCAAGCAGTTATAGTTTTAGGTTATCCTGCTGTTTTTTGGTCACTCTTAACATTTCCTTCTTTCACGTATCACAGTGCCTTTACTTGATGACTTTAAAGAGAACACATGCTTTTACAGAAATTCATTGTTTGGTTGAGAGGCTACGTTCATGTGGTATTAATAATTCATCCTTCATGTTTTCTTTTGAATTTATAACAGTTTGGTACCAGCCTTTTCAATGCCCAGAATCTTTTTTAGCATCGTAAAAATACACCAACTTTAACCTCAGAAAGATCAAGAATATACGAGACAGTCTCCCCACACTCTGAAAGAACCACAGAACTTGGTTTAAAGAACATTTTTTATGGCTACATTATAATCTCCCACTTTATTTTATTACTATTGATTTCCCATTAGCCTAGTAGCTTAGTGTTAGTGGATTCTCTGAGATATTACCAATGCCAATGTTACTGCTAATAGTTTTTTGGTAGTATTGGTGATTGCTAGGGAATTTGATTTGCTGTTGAGGAGGTAAAAGGGGAGACTTGCAAGTAGAGCTGCTAAGAAGCCAAGGATTCTTTGAAAAACAGTTTATCAAATATTTATTGCTTAGCTACTAGTATCAGATACTAATGCCACACACTGAAGATATAAAGACAAGCAATATGTACACAGAATGCTTTCAAAGAGCTTACAGGTCAGTAGGGAAGATAGACTATAAATGATAATTTTACTTTGGGGCTTAGAGGTGGTACCATACCCATGGAATTAATAAGGGTAAACAAATTGACAAGGATTGGAGTCTACCAGTCTGAATGAACCTTAAATAATTTTAGTAGAAGAAAGTCTTTAAGCACTATAATTTGACCTTTATAATCAGTTATATGAAGAAATATTATACTGCGTCATTGTCAAAAGTGGGTGGGAGCAGAGAGACAGTCAACATTTAGGGCAGTTTCCCCCCCATCCCTCCTTAGGTTATAATTCTTAGAGAAAATCATTAGATACCACTCAGGATTAGGTTCCCATTTTACCAATCTATGACTTTTAAGTATTATAAGAATTTCAACTTCTCACAAGTTGTTTTTGGAAGCAATAGAATTTGGTAAAATCTGAAGGAGCCTCATCTGATTTATTAATACATTTCATTCTGATGGAAGTGTTTTGCATGTACTCTAGAAATTTCTCTGTAAGTTGGCTCCTCTTCTAATGCTTAAGTATTTAATAATAGGAAGATGTCTTACTATACAATCTCTTGTTTGTGTAGCCTGTGCTCCAGTCAAAAATACTCATCTTTATTCCTGTTAACAGTGAACTTCATTTTTTTAAATAGTCATTATAGGGTTTTCCCCCCAACATTTAATTTAAAATTAGTAAGTATTTAAGAAACTGGTTATAAATGTTAGTTTGTAAACAATCATATATCCTTTTTATTTTCATATGTGGCTAGGTATCCAAAATGTTGAAAGATTATGACTGGATTAATGCAGAAAAACACCTCTTTGGCCAACCCAATAGTGCCTATGATTTCAAAACTAACAACCCCAAAGAAGCTGGTCAGAGACTTCACAAGTTGCAAGAAATGAAGGAGAAACTAGGAAGAAATGTCAATATGAGAGCTATGAATGTACTGACAGAAGCTGAAGAGCGAGTAAGTCAATTTCCTGTGAATAACTGGCCACATTCAGACATGACTGGCATTGATAGCACTATATGATTTCTGTTGCAATTATTAGACTTAACCTTTTGCTAGATGTCCTTGATACTTACTTTCTTTCTGCTTTCCTTTTCTCCCTTTTCTCCCTTTTCTCCATTTTTTTTCTTATTATTTCATTCTTTTTACATCATCAGTTGTTTTTATATTCTGTTATATATCATGAATGACTTTTCTACTGGCTTTTGTTCTGCTGTAAACATGTTCTACTCTTTTCTTATTCTTGGTGTAAATAAAAACACTTTTGGATCCTGTTAGTTCTTCATATTTCTATCACTCCTTTCACTTGCCCTGAAAAGCCTTGAAAAATAGGGTATGTTGCTGTCTGCCTCCTCACCAGTCATATCGTAACTGCTGTCTTCTTTTTGACTCTAGTGTATACAGAAACCATTATATAAGTAATGTCTAGAATTATTACATACATAACCACTGTCTCACTAATCTGTAAATCCAGCAGCGTGTATTTGGTTTTAATACTCTCAATTACTAGATAATGTTACCCATCTCTCCTACCCTGACAACTTAGAATCTGAGAAGGGAATTTTAGTATCATCTAGTAATCAACTTGGCAGGCCCTGTCACTAGAGAAACCCAGTGGGAGAAGCAGTCCTACTCTTGATGGCCACATAAAAAATAGCAGTCTTAATAATTTTATATTAATGTTCCATACCTTCTTTAATTCTGTAAAATTCTATATGAATTTGTATATTAAAGTAAAATCAATAAGATATCTGCAAAACTGATAATGCTTATGAGCTCAATTACTTTTAAGAAATTTTTCTATAATGAATTTTATTTAAAACTGTTATTGACATTAGTATGCACAAAGAATCTCAGTTATGTTAGATATACCAAACAAGCAAATAATGTAGGTGTTGCTATCTCTCTATAAAATACTCCTGCTGGTTTTCAATTTTACATTAAAGCTTTATAATATGTGACATATTTGTGGAAGGAAATCTTTGGTCTGAATTTGAGGTGTGCATAACTTAGTGAAATGTGTTTCGCTTTTACTTGTTTACTTTTATTATATAATGAGAACTGGGTCTCATTTTTTTTTTCAAAAGAATTCATCAACTCTCGTCTCCTTACAAGAGAGGAAGGCTCTTGTTGATCAACAGGTGGCCTTTTGTTTTTTCTTGTGTTCTGTGTCTCTCCGTATAAGAAATCACATGGACTTACGTAAGAAATAAGATAAAGATGTGGAGAGGAGGTTTTCGGATCTTGGCCATAAAGGAGAGGGACAGCAAGGAAGATAGCAGGACTGGCCAGAGTTGTTAAGGCAGAATATGAACCCTCCTTAAAATGTGAGGCTTTGAGGAGAAAGGAGAGTTAGGAGAGTTTTATAAAATTCCACAGCTGTTCATAGTATAATTATCCCTCTACAGCCTTTCTCAAAGGAAGGCTACTCTGGAGACATAATGTGTAAGCTGAAATTTGAGGCACCAGTTATGTCAGGTATAGAGAAAGTGCATTCCAGGAAGAAAGAACAATGCAGGGGCCATAAAACAATAATGAGTTTATTATGTTCAAAGAACTGAAAAAGACCATATGACCAGAACCTGGGGGAGGAGTCTGATGCCATGAAGTCAAGGGATAAAAGGGCCAACTTATGTAGGACCTATACGTCATGGTAAAGAACTGAAATTTTACTCATGTCGCTGCTAAGACTGACGGGCGAAGAGAGCATTCAGGGCTACTTTTACTTGCATTTATATATGACACTTTTTTTTTTGTCTTGGCTGCTTGAGAGATAAGGGTATATTTGTGGAATCAAAATATTTCAAGGGCTTGTACTATGAATGCTCAATTCTAGTAATTGAATTTTATGATGTATATGTGGATGATTTTACTCACAATTTGGTTTGTATTATAACTTTTAGTGTATTGTATCTTTTTGGTAAATAGAGTATGTATTACATATTTTAAAAATGAAACCTCTTAATTCCTGACTGAATTCCAGAACATAGAAGAAATTTTATATTTTCCCAATTAACTGCTTTTTCTCTCACAGTATAATGACTTGATGAAGAAAAAGAGAATTGTAGAAAATGACAAAGCCAAAATCCTTACAACTATAGAAGATCTTGACCAAAAGAAAAACCAAGCCCTAAATATTGCCTGGCAAAAGGTATGTCTTTTATTTTGTATGAGGCAGCAAGAATGAAAAATATTGTCATTGAGTTTATACTTTGAGAAATTTGTGTTTGAATGAGGCACATGTTCACACCTGAATTAAAACCTCATAGACGTTGTCTTTTAAATGCATTTTGTCTTTTGGATTTGACTACTGCTGGATGCTGTCGTCCTGTATCTCTTTAAGAATTTTAGTATTCTCTTTTACAGGACTCTTACTCAACAGTCCCAATTCCATTTTTGTTTTATGACAGCTTTGGCAGATCTCAAGCTTCTTCACTGTTATTTCTACTTTCCTGCCTCCATGTATCTGTCTTTAGGATAGTTCCTTAGCCTCTCATGTGAAAGTTTTCTCATTTTTTCTATAGCAAAAGACTCTTGCTTAAAAGATTCTGAACATAGTTACTGTGCTATTTGATATTTGAGCCAAACCTATGCCTTCTAGATTCACTTGGGCATCTTGCCTCTTTTTCTTTATAGGAACTTTATTTTCAGTAATGGCAACACAATTATCCCTTCAGTCATCTTGTTTTTCCTGCACTAAGACTTATATTCAGTGTTCCCTTTCCCTGTAATATTTGTCTTTTATTAAAAATGCATGTAAAAAGTTGACCCCATTATTCTTGTACATATCCATTTGATACTGGATCTGAGAGGTTTTGTTCCTTTTTTTCATTATGGTTCCTAGATTTACTACAAATCTTTAAACTGACCCTGCTCTTCCTATTACATATCAGTCACTAGTCTCAAATTAATTTTCCCATCTAATGCTCACAATATCCTGATAAGGTAGGTATTAATCTTCCTTTTGGCTTCAAGCATACTTGATTGACAAAGCCAGATTATTATAGGCATTTTTTGTTTTATTTCATCTTTACATCAGTCTTCTTCACTGCCCAATAACTTGATAAGTTTCTTTTTTCTCTTTTGGAGGAATTTCCACATGGGGGTCCATGGTTGTGTTCAGAGTTTAGTAGCATTCCACTCTCTTAGTCTTGAGCTGTCTCTCCTCCACCTGGCCTAAAAGGAAAAGAAAAAGAAAAGAACTTAGGGTGTTTATAAATACTGTGCTACCTTCCATCATTCTCAGAAACACAGTGGTTCTTTCCCCCTTTTGTGATAATCATTGCCTAGCTCTGGAAATCTATCCCAGATAAAACTACAACTTGCTTCTGTGTAGGATATTACTTAGCAGGTGTGTAACTGCTTTTAAAATGTATGTTCCTTAGTAAATCTGTATTTAGGAGCACTGCTTGTGTCTAAGAGATTTCCTTGTTATCAGTATTCATAAAAAAGTATATTTACATTTGAATTTTGTGTACCTGCACTTGAATTTGAAGATTTCTGTAGAAAATATGGCTGTCAAATCCTTTTGTGTTGCACTCTCAAATTTGACTGCAGAACTAAGATTATTAGTCATGTTTTAAAAAACAGATGGCCAGATTCCCAAATAAATGTGTAGGCACAAAAATGACCCTCTTACAAGTGAGAATTTTGGCCCTAAATCACTATGTAGTCATTTGTGTTTTTTTGGTTTTTTTTTTTCATCTTTTAAAATTCAGTATATATTATGGGGGTGCAAACATTTTGGTTACATGTAATGCTTTGCCTCACCCAAGCCAGGGCTACAAGCATGTTTTCTGCACCGGGGAGTTAGATGTTTCCAGCTATTGTCCCCTCTCCACAGAGCCCACCATCTTGTGCTGCGATTTTGCACCAACCTCAGGCACATCCCTATCTGGGTGTGGAGGAGCAGGATGTTCTCCTGTGGGTCAGATCCCACTGCACTCGCTGGCTGGGTGGGCACAACCGTCTCATGCTCTATTCTCTATTGTTCATCTCGCACTCTCCAGACTTTGCAATCGTATTTCCCATTCACCTTTTTTTTCCCCGCGTTTCATGTCCCACGCCGTTTCTCTGCAGTTACACAACGCTGTTCTTGGCGGGGAGCGATCCACTTGTGTGTAGCCATCTAGGTTTTTCACCTCTTTCTGTGGGAGTAGAAAGCCAGGAGGTCTCCTCTACTCCGCCATTTTCCTACTCCCGTCTTTCCCCTACGTAGTCTTCAACTGTGACAAGACAACGGCATGCCAAACAGCTTCCTCTTCTCTTGGGACCCGGTCACGTTCCTGGCCTCAAGACCTTAACCTCTTTGGCTATGATAGAAAAGAACACTTTAACACCTTGAACAAATCTGGTCCTTTGATGTTATGCCTCTTTCTCCTGGACCTCGCACCGTAATCTACTTAGGGTAAGATGGGGCTGTCATTACTAGCTAAAGGTCTCTCAGTAAACAGAAAAGTTTAATAAGAAAACATTTTATTCCAAAAAGAGTTTGAGTTTCATGTTTGCTTCTCCAAATATTTTTGGTTTTCTTCTCCTATGTGATAGAGTTGTGTCTTAAGGATTCCTGCAATATGTTCTATAAAAGTATCAAAACTTTGGAGTAGAGTCAGAGGTATAGCTTCTAGTTCTCCCTGGAAATAGAAACTATTTTTTAAGGGGCCAGATAGATAGTAAATATTTCTTTGTTGGTTAGCCACCCAGTCTCTGTTGCAACTACTTAATTCTGTTGTAGCACTAACGCTGGCAC
>RJWJ010006121.1:0-64196 GCA_004363605.1 Indri indri
ATATTTGGGAACACAGTTACTAATCAGACCAAAAAGGAAAAGGAAAAAAAAAAAAGAAAATATTTGTGACTCTCTGCAACATGCTTCTTAAAATTCATGTTCTTTATGTGATAAACATTATGAGCAGGCTTAGAGTATATGTGCATGATATTAAATAGGTAGTTATATGTACAAAACTTGTTACAGAATGGATTTCCAAAAATATAAAATGTAACTAATAGAAAGTAATGGAACATAAGGATATGAGACATAAGGTTACTGTTTGGAAAGAATGGACAGCAACAAATAGTATAATAGGAATTTACCCAGCCATGAATAAGAATATATTTAAGAAAAAACAAGACACTATACTATGGGATTTCATAAAGCAACTTGAATTATTTCTCAGCACTGTTAACTAGCATATTTATTAAATCTAATATCAAAATGATCATATAATATTGTAGTATTTGATCACTATGTACCGATAAATTTCTTTCTTTTTTTTTTTTATTTCAGCATATTATGGGGGTACAGATGTTTAGGTTACGTATGTTGCCCTTACCCCACCTCCCCCCCTAAGTCCGAGTTTCAAGCATGTCCATCTCTGGATGGTGCGCATTGCACTGATAAATTTGTTTCTTATAATAGGTGTCTAATATTTAACTCATATGTTATGTGCATTTAATCAGAAAATTAATGTAAGGTTTCTAACATTTTTATAATTCCTGGTTCTAGCCTACACATGTCACATTATGTCATGATCTCCAGAAAGTACTTTCTAAAGTAGCTACTTCTGAGAAGTGAATGATTTAGGGATTTTCTTGGAGGAAACTTATTCTTAAATTTTCTGTCTCCTTTTCCCGGTCCTTCTATTTCTCCCTTTCCCTTTCCTAAAATCTAGAGTTGATTCAGCTGATATATAAAAGTTGAAGATAGTTTCTAAAGCCTTTAGAAATCCTATTGGCTTTACAATATGAAACGATATATTGTTAGATGGTCCAATCTATCACATGATGACTCAGCATCAAGCATATCCTTTATTATAATACTGCACATAAAAAGAGCTGAGCTAAAAAAAAAAAAGCACATTCTATATAATGAAAGTTTCTATTAAAGGTAAGTATGTCAATAAAACACACTGTAAACATTTTTCTCTATGACTAAAGCAATAAAATAAAGCAAAAGGATTTTTCCAAGTAATTTTTGATCTAAATTCACATGAGAAATTGTTAACATATATGAGTTACTTCAGCTCACTTCTCTTTGTTACCCTAAATAGAACATAACATTGGAGATGTTTAGGGAGAATTCATCTTTTCATCACATAGCTCCTTCTTTAATGGTTGTTTAGGTTTTGACCAATCAGGATAACTTACAGACATCTCAAAATAGAGATACCATCCCTTGATCTTTTACTGCCCAAACTCTCCTTTTATTTACTTATTTTGAGTGAGGGGTTTGGAGAAAAGAACTAATCATTGCTAATGAATTTGGTGCTGGTGAAAAATGCCAGATGGGCCATCACAGAGACTGAAGTTCTTTTATTCACAAGCTAAACCAAGACATTTTCCCCTGTACTTTGCTTTCAGATGCAACCTGGAGTATAGAGTTATCTCACATTTCCAGACCTATATAATCTCTCCTTCATTAATCAGCATTTTCACATTTCATCAAGTATCATTTCTGATAGGTATATTCTGGCTATGCAGAAATCACCATTTCTCATTACTCATTTCTCAGACAGCTTTTGCAGAAATAGGAGTTTCACGTTAGCAATATATATATATATTTTTTGGCATAATGGTTATATGGTATTGCAGGAAGATCAACTTAGGGAAAACAAAGTAATTTGTATGATGATCTGTTTTGCTCTTTCAGTCATCTAATTTAGGACAGATTTATGCCAAACACATAGATGGTTTTGTATGTACTGAGCCAAACTATCCACCTTAGAGCATTTTTGACTTAAAAAAAACATAGAAAATTCACATTGACTCATATTGGTGTCCCCAACTATTAAGCCAAGGAAAATGTTCAATTGAAACAACTGACTTCTGATGCTACCTGCATGTTAAAAAAATTAAAACTTTAAAAAATAAAGTGAAATAGCAATGGAAATGCCAAAATAAATTTTTTATAATTATTATTTCTTTAGAAGAATTAACATTTCAATTGCACGTATGAAGTGCTAGTCACCAAAATTCTGAAAGACAGGTTTTTATTTTCAACAAAACTAAGACTCCAGTGATTTAGATAACTTGCCCGAGGTCACCCAGATTATAAACAAAAAGGATCATAATAAGCCCTGAGTCTGTATGAAGATACACTCTCTGTCATATTGTTTCCCTGCTGTCAAATCTAGATATCCATACAAGACCCCTAGTCTCATGTGTCTGGCTGTTTCTGAAACATTTTCATTTTATTGTAAGTATGTCCAAAATTAAATTTTAACATTGACTCACTAACCAACTCCCATTCTGTAAGGTGCACCACTGTTACAAATGCTTCTTGGAATCACATTTAATTTTTTTATTATTTAAATCTCTAGTATTCAAGTATTCAGTCTCTCTTTTTCTTTCCTTCAAAATTCCTTTTGTTTTCAACAAGATTTTTAAAATATATATATTATTACAAGAAAAAATTAAAATTCAATATCTCTTTGAATACCATTGTGTACAGAAGAAATAAGTTCTGGTGTTCTATTACACCGTAGAGTTTTAGTTAACAATAAAGTATATTTCAGAATAACTAGAAGAGAGAATTATGAATGTTATCATCAGAAATGATAAATGTTTGAGATGATGGATCCTATGTTCCTTCTTCAAGCCCGTCTGCAAAATTTTTTCTAGTCGCTTCTCTTTAAACAAAGCTTCTTAAGACTAGTTCCCACCTAAAAACCTTCAGCAAGCTGTTCGTCTAAAACACTGCTGGGAAAATAAAAACTCTCTGTAACCTTGGCTTATTTTCCATTTTCAGTATCACTTTTTTAAAATGAGCACGTCACTCCTGCTAGCCATGACACATTTTTACTTCCATCCTTTGTTTATGTCTGACAAGCTGTTGCCACCTTTCTTTAAATAATGTCTTTCTGTCGAGCGTTCAGTTAACATGGCAGCGCCTTCATGAGCCCTTCTCCAAGTCTCATTTCTTGCTTCCTTCGTGTTTTGGATTTGAAAGTATTTATTAGGTTGGTGCAACAGTAATTGCAGTTTCAGACCATGAATTTTAAATCATTATCACTAGGCTCAAACACATCTTTATTAATCAAAATAGGAACCATTACAATCAACACATTTTTGCCAACAAGAAATGTTTATTTCTGTAGCGTAAAAGAACGTGCTTCGGGATTCGATGAACTCTTGGAAAGCGTTTTCTGCATCCTGCTGGTTGTGGAAGCGTTTTCCCCGCAAAAAGTAGAGATGCTTGAAGAAGTGGTAGTTGGAGGGCGAGAGGTCAGGTGAATATGGTGGATGAGGCAAAACTTCGTAGCCCAATTTGTTCAAATTTTGAAGCATTACATACGTGGGTACTCAACTATGCCTTATATTATTCCGTTTGTATTGTTTTGTGTAAGTTTTCTTGGGAGCAAGAACCAGCTCTTATTGCCCTTCTCTCGGTTATATAAGAGTATTCAGTAAATAGAAAAGGATTAATAAACTCTGGTTGATTTATTGATTGGGATTAATGCCACCTTCTGCAACAGACACTCATTTTAAAACATACAGATGGAACTTTTCAAAGATTTCATAAATTTTCTCTAAATTCAAATATTAGCATATTAGAAAATTTTACAAATGCTCAGGATTGGATAAAGGGTGAGTTTCTAATTTTCCTAGGCTAGATTTTATTCAATAGATTTGTGAACATTTTAGTAATCTCCTACCCAGACAACCTCTAGGTTCAAAAATTATTTTATATTTTAAATTCTGTATCTTTCATACAACAAATCCTCAGTAATTTAGCTGGTATTTGGATGTTGCTTAAACCAAACCTGAAACCCTATCATTAAATTTCCCCAGAATCATGGACTCTTAGAAATCTTATGTTATCATCTAAAGTTATTGTTAAAAAGATTCACTGCACAGTAAAGGTAAACACTATTTTTATATATTTAATTCTACTGAAGTTATTACTGATGTTACAAAATTTAAAAATATATTGCCAAATACTAGCACTTTAGATATGTCTAGCAAAATTTACAAAACTAGAAAAAAGTAAATGAGCATATGACAATATAAAAATATTAAAATGAGCAAAAATGACTCTACCTTTTCACAAATGTTACAAAAAGCATCAATACTTTGTAATTAATTACCTGACTCTTGATTCTGGATTACAAAAATTTTAATGGATTAAAACTTAAAACAATGAAATAAAAAAGAGGAAAATGCCTAACATTTACAGCAAGCAAATAGTTCATATCTGATTGTATCCTTAATAGGTGTGTTCCTTGCTCAAATTAACACCTTGGAGTTTCTAGTTTCTCCATCTGAAAAATGATGCAATAATTCTTATCTGTAATTGTAATAAGAGCTAAATGTGACAGTCTATGTGAAGTCTCTGGAATAGTAAGTAGATGCATGAGTCATTGATCTTTTATTATCTTTACCAGACCCACATACTTCTAACATAACCAGGGATACAGAACCAGGGTCAATGTCTACTGCCTCAGTCTTCCCTTTCTGATATTTTTTATTCAGTTGCCTGACCTAATTGTTCAATTCTAGAACCAAAAGTATCATTTCTAAGTGGGAAGAACATGGCCTCTGTTTCCAAGTTACCTATGACCTGCTTATAGATGACCTCCTTGCTTGTTAGTCCACGTTCCTTTCCTACTACTTCCTTACCAGCTTCTGGATTCCTCAGTCCTCAGTGCTTAACTCTTCTGTTTCCTCGAATTCTACTTATGTGTATGTATGTACAGTTGTGTGTTTTCCCCTCGCTGTGATAATGCATCTGCCTGTAGGCCCACGTGAATCCCCTGATACTAGAATCCAACTTGAACCTCATCTGTGCAATGCCACCAGTTTTTATGATACTACAGTTTGCTGCTTTTTTAAGTGATAAATGTCCCAACTGGGGCTCCATCATCCCCAGAACAACTTAGTGAGGTCTATCTTCTAGCTGATGAAAAATATCAGTGTCTAAGAAGCCCTGTATGACCAGTTCAATACAAGTTAGAGCTCCTTTTCTCTCTTATCTCCCATGGCATGGCTGCAGGGATTAACAAGAGAAATAAGAGCGACCAGAGTTTGTAGATATTCAGGAGGTTGAATATGTTCTAATTTTTAGTGGTATAATCATACTGATCTGTCATACTTGAAAAAATCCAAATCACTTCAGTATAAGAAGTGCTGCTTTAATGACTAGAAATAGATAAGAGATTCCCAACCATAATCACAATGAACATTAGATTCACCTAGGGAGATTTGATAAGATGCTTCTGCCTGGGCCTAGCTCAAAACAAGTAAATCCAAATAAGCTGGGTCCCAGTGCCCTAAAGAAATTGAACACATGGATGTGTTTGAGACCTCTATGCATCCTTACTGACATGGCCACCTCCCTGGCTTCTAACAGAGCAAACTAGAGTTTCAGGTCCTTGGTATCTTAACCAACTTAAAAGTGTCTGAGCAATACTATTATACTGGTATGTTTTCAAGGCTATTAGGAAAATTCCTTGGCAATGGCTGTAGCAGATGCTACTATAACAGGTAATGTAAAACTTTGTAAGTTTGATTAGCTTTTATTTAAAAAAAAAAGTGACTCAAGAAAATGCATTTTAGAGGATTGATTTTATCTACGTTTCGTTCTTTGTGGTAACAAAACCTTACCTGAAAATTGCCGTGAAACTTCTGCAAGTTCCTCTGACCATTTCGAAACATCAGTAAAGTAGAAAATGAAAGCACTTATTTAGCAGAGTGATAAAACATGCAGGCTTCACATGTCTCCATATAGTTTTTCCTTAAACAACCTAATGGTTTCTTTAAGGTGCAATTTAAGGAGCTGATATCAATTTATGTTACTTGAACTGTGTTTACATTAAGATTTAGTTTCCTTTCTTAAGTACTTTATACATAGTAGGTTCAGTGATGCTCAGTGAGTCCAGACACTCAATAAATGCTTTTTGATGATGATAATGATGAAGTTATAACAAGAGTGTTCTTGTTTTTACTTACATTGAACATCTTACTAAAGTTTAGAGCACAGGCTGTCTTATGAGTCTGTTGTTTTTTTCTTAAAATTATATAATGTCATTGTGTTAGTCCACTTCTTCTTTGTCTTTATTTGCTTAACGCAGAATCAAAAAAAAAAAAAAAAATCATGGCTGCATTTTCTTAACTCAAGCTGGGATCTTCTATTCAGAAGACAGGTAATGCAGAGAAACTCCACCATGCTGTTTTCTGTTCTGTGCCTTGTTTTTCTTTGCCTCGCTTGCCTGATCTTTCTAAATCCTGCTCTTCAGGCAGTGTTCCCACAGGTAGTGCTATGAAGTGGGGGTTCGAGGTCAGGGGCCAGTAAGCCTGCTTTCATGTATGTAGCTCTAACTGTAACCCAATGCATCCCTTTCCCCTGAGCAAAGCATTTGTCTTCTCAGCATGAATTGCCTGCATGCAGAGCAGAGTAGGATCCTGTGGACCCTTTGAGGATGGACATTTGGAGAATTAAAACTCACACTTGAAGTTTAATTGTATTACAGTTGATGAGAGAAAATAAATACTGACCCATTGCTGGCACCTCATTATGCATTGAAAATTTGAAATTTCTGATCGGCTTAAGTTCCAAAACACAGGTCTCAAACATCCTATTTGACTATAGATCGCATTCAAAAAAAGAAAAAATACAAAGAATCATGCATAGTTAGTTGTAGTGGCTTCCTTATAAAATGAAGAATAGACAAAAACACTACACAGACCTCTTGCAATCAAAGAGACTGAGGTTTGAAAGTTAACTTTACTGCCTGATTTTGAAGTTTTCATTTTCTTTGCCAGACAGGTTCAAAAAGAATGTCTGTTTTCATCTCATCAAGCTTAATCCACACATAACATCCTTTCCCACTATTTACTAGACTATGGCTATCAAATGAAGATATGATGTCTGTGTTTGGGTTAGTTACTTTAAATTCTAATGACCATGATGTAATCACTGTAATCAAGAAAAGCTTGTCTGTCTTTAGATTTAGGTCCTTTGCCATTGGCCTGGCACACTTTTGAGCCTTTTCATTAAGCTAACCACAATTTCGCCTAATTTGTAATTATCAGTGCGCCTGCTTTACACAGTCTTGTGGTCCCAAATTAAAGCTTATTCCTTTTTTGTTTGTTGTTGTTGTTTTGGTGGTACTGGTGGTGGTGGTTGTACTGACAAAACAGTTTACAAATATTTGGTTAAGAAAACTTTATCAGCAGTGTACTCTTACTATGCTGATGTGTTTGTGCATTTAAGTGCTTCTTTCAAATTTTGCTGGGTTTTTTTACAATTATGTCTAAATTGGAGATTCTCCTTTGTCCAAGTAAATGTTTAGAGAAATTTGAAAGTTTAGAAAGAATTGAGTTTAAAAAAAGATGAAAATTGTAATCAGTATACACATGAATATAGTGTTTTTCTTAAAAATCTTCATGCCTTTTTGTTTTTTAAACAATAAAAATTTCTGTAAATAAAATGGAAACCATACAAATATTTTGAGTATAAGGCAAGTTAAACAATTGTGAAGAAAACTCTATTATGTTCCTATTCTGTGCAGCAATTTGAAAAAATTACAAGATTATCCTCTTGGTCAATTGCTCACTAAAAAGAAACTATAAGAGCCTCTTCTCTCCTTTTTCCGGGGAAAATTAGTTGATAATAAATCTGGAAATCAAGGGCCAATAAATAAATTATTTTTGTAAAATTACCATTCTAGCTGATAAAATTTCACTAGTCAAACCCAATTAAATCCCATTTCATCAGAGATGCCCTGGATAACATTAGCATTTAGCTACATTCCTGACATCCCTAATCCTATGAAAATTTTTTGAATTTGGATGCCTGTATGTTTATTTTGCACATGTGAGAAACATTTTTTTGTTTTTTCAGGTTGCAAGGTGAGTAGAACAAATAGGGAAGGGGAGAACGATTTAGTTGTTAAGGAGCAGACTGCCAAGGAGGAGAGATTTTTAAGCTAAGACCTGATAAGTTTTCAGTAGTGATCTGGGAAAGTGCTAGAGAGGGAGGGAGCATTCTCTGCCTCCCTGTGTCTCCTTTCCACTTTTTGAAAACTGGGAGTAATGGTGTATCCAAATAGGCACATGAATGATTTTTGCTGTACGGTACGTAAGTATGACTGTGGAAGACTATAAATCTTCCAGTTCCTAGTGATGCCCTCACTCCTTTGCCTGAGCAATGGCAGAGGTACAGATAGATGGCCATCGTTAACCCCCACAGGATACCATACAGCAAGGTTAATTAATTAACCTACATTACTCAATCACTGAGTTGGTTGAAATTAATGAATTGCCACATATATTCTAGTATAATAACCCTTTGGTATATACTATTTCATTTCTACCAACTGAAATAATTTATGACAACCAATAAAAAGAGAGGCAGCCACATGAATTCAGTTTATTTAATCAAAACTCCCTTTCGACCTTATTTCTTATCGGTTTTAATTAAATAATAATATAAATGCCTGATGTGAATATGACCAATAGAGAGAACTAATCCAAGATGATAATAATGACTTAGTCCCAGGAATATAAAGGGAGCAACACTTTTCTAAGGTGGGAATGCACAAAATGAAAGAAAATTGAATAAAATACAACCAAATATGATAAATATAATGGAGTGTTTAGGTTAATAGGTGTGATCCATGTCTATTGTAAAAAGCTGTTGTTGAAGCCATGCGTGTTAACCTTTAACCCTAGAGCCTTATTGAACCGTTAACTTGCTTACCAGCAGGATAGCTTCAGGATTTCTTAAGTAGGTTTTAGCATAAAGAGGCAAGTTCTGACAGTGTGACAGGAAACAGAAAAAACTATTTCTCATGTTTCCTAGAGGAACAAATTTTTTTATGGCAATAAGTTTTTCTAAGGAAATTCTGATATACTAAGAAAAAATACCATGTTTTTACTTACATGAACTTATAAGAAAACAACTATGAATTTTTTAACATTACAAAGTTTTAAAATGCAAAATTTTTGAAGAACCACTGGCCAAGAAATTGGAAGAAATGTAAACTGTGTATGCATACATTTTATCTTTATTAACTTTTAGTCGATGTGCATTATGTTTTCTTTATGTGTATATGTATGCATGAAATTGAGATGTAAAAATTGTATTAGTTCTTAGATTTTGTTTTAGATTTAAATAAATTTTTAACATTGAGATTTTAGTGACATTCTTGAAACAAATAAAGCTACTCTTCTGTAACACATGGCCAGGATTTTGATTCTCTGTCCTAAGGAGATGCAGATAATGTGGGCAACTCATGCAGATTTCCATGGCACCATTGGTTATGCTGCCCTGTTATATCTTTTCTATCATTCTTGTAATCTGCTATTGAATGTACTATATATTCAAGGTAATTTTTGTGTGTTTATGTGTTATATGCCCCCAAATATTATAATCTCCAAAGGGGAATGGATTCCAGCAACATCCAACACAATGCCACTCCTGTATAGTGGCATTTAAGGAAATGTCTGTGGTCTTGGTTTGACTTAACTCTTTTACTCTGAAGGTTTGATTAGGCTAAGAAGAAGCAGGATTGGAGGGACTTCAAACATCATCAAGAAAGAAAAGAATGGGGTTAGGCAAACACACGAGTTCGTGGCTGCGTTTGAAGACAAGGGAACTTACAGAGAGATGGCAGTTGGCAGTTGGCACCATGGGGGCTTGAGTATAGGATTAAAGCAGAAATTTATCCTTTGGATACAGCACAAACATACCCAATGCCAAAGTATGCCAGAGAGTTAGAATCATGTGTGAAACATACCTAGTAGAGGATAATAGGAACAGTGATTAAGTGAAACATCTTCACTCACAGGAAGTGGACACGCAATACTCACCTCTAGCAATGAGTGACATTTAAGAATCCAGGCACAGTACTGCCAGACCTCCAGATATTTTCAACAGAGGCCAGAAATCCATTATTAATTCCTAAAGGTTATCTTTATTTAAAAAAAACACACAGCATGGGTCAAATGAAACATATGCACAAGCTTGATATGACCCACAGACTATCAGTTTGTGACTTTGTGTGTTTGCAAAGAAGAGCCATGGAAGGATTTTGATTTTTTTTAAGCCTAAAGAGTAAAGTTTTTACTACTACTTTCTGAGTATAATAAAAGTTGTAATATGACATCACATGGCACATTGGGAAATTCAGGTATATTGATGCTTTTCAAGAGACAAACAGCAATTTTAGCAATGAGTCCAGAGCTTTGCTCAAAGTATAGGTAGGTCAGTAAGTCCTCAAACATGCTGAAAAATGTAGCTCCTTTAATTAATTGATCAAAAAGTGGCTTCTCTTCTTGAACCATGACCTGCTGGTTAGTGGGGGGGAGGGGAATAAAACTCTAACTTTATCCAGTTTAAAACTCAATGTGTCTATCAAAAAATCCCAAAACATCAAATGCTGGTGAGGATGCAGAGAGACAGGAACACTCTTACACTGCTGGTGGGACTGCAAATTAGTGCAACCTCTGTGGAAAAGAATTTGGAGATACCCCAGAGAGCTAAAAATAGAAATACCACTCGATCCAGCAATAGCACTATTAGGCATCTACCCAAAAGAGCACAAAACATTCTATGATAAAGACATCTGCACCCGAATGTTTATGGCAGCACAATTCACTATTGCAAGGATGTGGAAACAACCCAAGTGCCCATCAATCCATGAGTGGATTATTAAAATTTGGTATATGTATACAATGGAATATTACTCAATCATAAGAAACAACAGTGATCTAGCACCTCTTATACTTTCCTGGATTAAACTTAAGCCCATTATCCAAAGTGAGGCACCACAAGATCGGAAGAATGGGTTCCACTTGTACTCGCCATCAAATTGGTACTAACTGACAAGATCTATCCCAACCCTCACCCAGCAGACCCCCTAGATCTCACTTCAGTGAGCACACCCACAGGAGCTGAAGGACACTCAGGTGTGCCAGCCAGACCTATCCTGTCTGACTACGCTGCTCTGTACCTCTTTAATTAGAATAGGCTGCCCCATGTTGGAACCCCTTCCCCCCAGGGTTTCTTCTGAATGGGGAATTGGCTGATGCTGCCTTGTTCTCTTTGTCCTAGCCCAATATATAATACATCTCCTGGGCAGACAGATTAATTAGAGACACACATTTGACTACTTAACTCTTCTCATCTCCCTCATCTTCCAGAGAGAGGAAGTTTCTCTTACCTTCTACATGTCATACCTGTTTTCTACCTTGAAAGTAGCTTGGTAGGGCAAGCAGAAGGGACTTTCTATCTACACTGAGGCCCAACTCTATGCCTGGGTCCTCCAGGCTAGGACTTTGCTACCTTAAGGTAAGCTAAAGGAATTTGGACAATTCTTTCTCTTTACGCAAACTTAGCTTTCAAGCTTATTATCTTCCTGTGCAAATGTAACTAAATATTAAATCTCTCTCTCTCTTTAGAAACATGTGTGATCCTCACAACACTACCCAGCCCCAAGTCGAACCCTGGAGGCAGGATAATGTCCAGGTCTAATAATTAGGAAAGTGATGTATTCAGAAATACAAAACTTCAAAATATTACCTAAGTTTCCTGGAGAACTGTAAAAATGAAAATTAAATGAAGCTACATTCCCTTCATCCCAAACTTACTAAACTCATTTTATAAATTTGTTTCTCCAGTTTCACTCTAAGACAACTTTTAAACATTCAAGGCTTATACATTGCAGGTCTGATATAAATATAACATGAACTTTTTCTGATACTAGGGAACATGGATTCTGGGGCTTTTAGACATATTGAATGATTTATCTTTTCATTCTAACTAATTTTTACTCTCTGAATCTAGAAAGCTCTCAAAACACAAAATGATTTAATACAAATGATGTAATTCTATGTATATATTTTAGGTTTTTTCTTGCCAAAGTTCCATTTAAAAAAAAGAAAAAATTATTCTCAGAAGACACTGCACATGATGAAAGCTATTTATATCCCTCTACTCCTCCGTTGCTCAAAATGAAAACCTCCTCTTAAAAGCTTGTCAACAAATGCTTCAGGATAGTGTAATTAAGCATACTTTTTTCATGTGTCACAATTAATGGCAATGTTTGAATTTATTTCCTCTATAAAAAACAAATATTCTGAGTATGTAAACAAAATCAACATTTAAACCCCAGTGATTTTATTATATGTTACTTCAAGAATACACCAGCAAACTAAGATTATGGGGAAAAGAATTTGAAGTTAATTTATTTCTTTCAAGTCTTTTCATCTACAGATTTTTATTAGGCAAGGAAATTAGTATATAATCTGCATTAATTTAAGAATGTGGATTTTTCTCCACAGTGGTATGACAAATTAAATTTATTTTGAAAAGCAAAAAGAAAACATGTACAAATTCTCTCAATATCCATCCCCCATATTTTAACAAACTGCTGTTGAAATGAAAACTGTGATATTATGAAGAATCGTAGCTATTGAATGAACATAAAAATAGAAAATAGCAACGTTTAAGACGTTTGCTGTTCTTATTTTAGAAGATGACTACACAAAGCCAGCCTAAAGAGAGGGATAAGATTTCACAGTTTATTGGCGCTTAGGGAAACTTTATACCCTGTCTCTGGAAAATCAGAAAGGGAAGTGGTTATAAGGAATCCACATAATAACGTATGGGAAAGCCAACTAGAATTTACAAGGGAGGGGGCTCTGCTGGTGAATCAAAGAGCTGCCAAGTCACATGTTGCACAATTTATTAATCGTGGGCTGCTCCACCAGACAGCAGTTTCTCCATTTTCTCCTCATTTATGACTCTATTCCCACTAACCCCTAAATTATTTTTGGTGCAAAATATGTGTCATGAGTGAAAACACAAAACAGGACAAAATTAGAAAAAAGTAAACATTTTGGCAGCTTTCAAAAGCAGGTGGAATGGGTCCAGATTGTACGTTGTCTGCATTTTGAGATTTTGATTTTGGCCAGGGAGTATTATTTTGTTGTTAAATGCTACAAGTCTCAGTTTGGTTTTTAAGAAATAAGCACCCTCAGCATGTTGAAGTCCAATGACTGTGGATGTGCTGGCACTAAGAAACACTGGGTGCCCTTGAACCTGCTCCGGTTTCCCAGCTGTGACTCCAGGTCAAGGAGGTTTATAGAAGACTAGTGACACAAAAGATGTTTTTAAGAGTTCTCTTGAAGATTGTCTTTACTCACTTTGAAAAAGGGCAAACATTATTTATTGATGCTGTATGTTCTACCTTTGTGTGAATTTTCTTATTTAAAAAATTTAGCTACCTGTATAATTGCCTTCTTTATCTTTATGTGTAGCCAATATTTTAAAACATTGCATCTGTATATACACTAGATTCTCTAAACCTGGATAAAATCAGACAAGAGATTGAGCTCAAGACTTCTCACTCTGCCTTCCTTTCTACCTTCTGTCAAAAGATAAGAAAGAATCTGTTGACTGTGGTCATTTGGGTTAAGCTGATGCTAAGCTATGGCGAGGAAAATCTTCTCTAAGAATTTATCTATACCAGTTCATCTAAATGAAGTGCAGTGGATCAAAGAAACATCATCCACCTTCTAGGCCCTATTAAATGCTTTTTTCAAATGCCATGACAAGCCTTCATGTCACTGTATTCTCAAGCCTCGATTAACCTCACTAAAGGGGGCTGGAGAAAAAGTATATTTATCTATCCCTACTCTCACCAGAAAAAGAGGATCTTTTTAAACATTCTGCATTATCACTCTCTGCTTCAGTAAATAATGCAGAAAGGACACACAGGCAAGAGGAAATGTAGATGCAAAGCAATCTGCATCCTCCCTGCTATTTGGCAATCTTTGGTACATCTCTTCTTGCCTATCACACTCCTGATAGCGGTCTAGCAGATGTCATTCAGACTCTTCCAGCTCCCGCTCCGTACTCTTTCATTCACAGAAGAGAAACCTCACTTGTTAATATACTGCATGAGCGGAGCCCAATCAAGTGCACGTCCTCAAATTCCTTCTTCATCCTTCCTCTATCTTTGTCCGTTTTCTCTTTTCTCACAGCTGCTGCGGACCTGCATCAACTTGCCCTGCAAGTGTCCTCATCTCTGCCTTAGATCCCATCTAAAGGTCTTGTTTATTATTATCACTTCTTTTTTTATGGAGGAAACTATAAAACTTTACTGAAAATCATGAAGAAAATGTTTTATTTTTTATTTCAGAATATTACAGGAGCACAAATGTTTTGGTTACATGAATTGCTTTTGTATAGTTTGAGTCAAAGTGATAAATGTGTCCATCACCCAGAGAGTGTGCATTGTCTCCACGTGGTGTGAATTTACCCATCACTTCCTCCCCCCTCCATGCACATAAGTGTTGATCAATTATTTCCAATTTAATAGTGAGTACCTGTGGTGTTTGTTTTTCTACTCTTGTGATACTTCACTTAGAAAAATGGTCTACAATTCCATCCAGGTTGTTACAAAAGGTATTAGGTCACCATTTTTCTTTATGTCTGAATAGTACTCCATGGAATACATATACCACATTTTATTAATCCACTCATGTATTGATGGGCACTTGGGTTGATTCCACATCTTTGCAATTGTGAATTGTACTGCAATAAATATTCTAGTGCAAGTGTCTTTTTGATAAAATGACTTTTTTTTCCCCCTTGGGTAAATACTCAATAATGGGATTTCTAGATCAAATTGTAGGTTTACTTTTAGTTCTTTGAGGTATCTTCATACTTGTTTCCATAGAGTTTGTACTAGTTTGCAGTCCCACTAACATAGCATAAGTGTTCCTTTCTCTCCACATCCATGCCAGTATCTGTTGTTTTGAAACTTTTGATAAAAGCCGTTCTCACTGGAGTTAGATGATATCTCTTTGTGGTTTTGATCAGTATTTTCCTTATGATTAGAGATGAGCATTTTTCCATATGTTTATTGGCCATTAGTCTGTCTTCTTTTGAAAAGTTTCTGTTCACCTCTTTTGACCACTTTTTAATGGGGTTGTTTTCTTGGTGATTTGCTTCAGTTCTTTGTAGATTCTGGTTATTATCCCTTTATCAGATAGATAGCATGCAAATATTTTCTCCCATTCTGTAAGTTGTCTGTTCACTCTGTTGATTGTTTCCTTGGCTGTGCAGAAGCTTTTTAATTTAATCAGGCCCCATTTATTTATTTTTGTTGTTGCTGTGATTGCCTTTGGGGTCTTCTTCATAAATTCTTTACATAGGCCAATATCTATAAGAGTTTTTCCAACATTTTCTTCTAGAATTCTTATAGTTTCATGCCTTAGGTTTCAGTCTGTTATCCATCACGAATTAATTTTTGTGAGTGGTGAGAGTTGCAGATCCTGTTTCAGTCTTCTGCATGTATGGCTATCCAATTTTCCCATCACCACTTATTGAATAGAATTTTTTCACCAGTGTATGTTTTTCCTTGCTTAGTCAAAGATGAGAGGGAAATATGAGGATAGTTTTATATCTGGGTTTTATATCTCTGTTCTGATCCATTGGTCTAGATCTCTATTCTTGTGCCAGTACCATGCCATTTTGATTACTATAGCCTTGTAGTATAGCTTGAAATCTGGTAGATTAATGCATCCCAGTTTGTTCTTTTTGCTTAAGTTTGCTTTGGCTATTTGCGGTCTTTCTGGTTCCATACAAAGCATAGAATTATTTTTTCCAGATCTGTGAAAAATGATGGTACTTTAATGGGGATTGCATTGAATCTGTAAAAAACAGCTTCTCAGAATAGTATAAAAATCTGTATGCACATAAACTTCAAAACATTGAGGAATGCTTGGAAATGCTTGGAAACACACACCCTTCCTATCTGTGCTCAATCAGGAAGAAACAGAACTCCTGAACAGACAAATATCGAGTAACAAAATTGAAGCAGCAACAAAAAAAAAAAAACTTCCTAAAAAGAAAGGTCCCAGACTAGACAGTTTCACAGCTGAATTTTACAAGACCTACAAAAAAGAACTGGTGCATATACTGCAGAAATTATTTCATAATATTGAGAAGCAAAGAATCCTCCCCAACTCATTCTACAAAACCAATATCACCTTGATACCAAAGCCAGGAAAGGACACAACAAAAAAAGAAAACTATAGACCAATATCCCTCATTAATGTAGATGTAAAAATTTTCAATGAAATCCTAGCAAGCCAAATTCAGCTGCGCATAAAAAAAAATTATCCACCATAGCCAAGTGGGCTTCACTCCAGAGATACAAGGATGGTTCAATATACACAAATCTAAAATGTGATCCATTACATAAATGGAAACAAAAACAATGACCCTATAATCCTCTCAATAGACGTAAAAAACATTTGACAAAATTCAGCACCCTTTCATGATAAGAACTCTTAACAAAATATGCACGGTTGGAATATATCTCAAAAGTGTAGAGGCCTGTGGCCAACACCATACTGAATGGGAAAACATTGAGAGCATTCCCGCTTATACCCATAACCAGACAAGGTTACTATCTCCACTTCCATTCAACATAGTGCTGGAAGTCCTAGCCAGAGCAATCAGGCAAGAGAAGGAAATCAAGTGTATACAAATGGGGAAAGAAAAGGTCAAACTATTGCTCTTTGCTGATTACATGATCTTACATCTAGAAAACCGCAAAGATTCTGCCAACAGTCTCCTGGAATTGATAAATAAATTCAGCAAGTCTCAGGTTACAAAATCAATGTACACAAATCAGTAGCATTCCTATACACCAACAACAGTCAAGTTGAGAATCAAATCAAAGACTCAATACTTTTTACAATAGCTATAACAAAAATAAAATACCTGGGAATACATTTAAGCTAAAAGGTGAAAGTCCTGTACAGTGGGAACTACAAAACACTGAAGAAGGAAATTGCAGAAGATATAAACAAATGGAAAAACATATCATGCTCATGGATTGGCAGACTCAAAACTGTTAAAATGTCTACACTATGACTTATTTTTTGCCTTTTTGCTGTCTCTTTCTCTGCTAACTATTGCCCTTGATTTACAAATAAAATCAAACCATCCTTTTGCACTCTATTTACTCACTTCCTAATCTCTCAAGAAGATTCTAAGATTCATAGAATCTTAGACTTCCAGAACACTAAAGCTGGAAAGAAACTTATAGAGCTTTTATTCTAACTAAATTATTGTATAAATAAAGGGAAAATTCTATGCCCCTTTTTAGTCTTTCCCCTATGCTCACAATTTTAATAAATCCATTCATTCAAAGGTAACGAATAACTCATAATGTTTTCTTAGTCTTCATTTTTCCCGGCTTTGCTATTTTTGGTAGTTGTTTCTTCTCAGATAAATTATTTCCTCCCAACACAGAGACTCATATATTTATTCTAATACATAGTCATCTAGGATGATCCCAGGTCCACATAGGTGTCACCAACCTTCCCAAGGAGTGCTTGACCCAAATTTATAGGATCATCCTTGGCTCCCTCCTTTCTCCCATCTTAATTTGAAAATAATATGAAATTCTATCCAGCGTCTCCCTTCTCTCCTATTGCCTTTTATAGCTTTCATTTTCTCTTCATGGATTTTTATAATAGGCTCATACACAGGATCCTCACAGGCATTTTCTGTACTCCTCATTCCATCCCATATATTGTACTTCATAAATTTTTTTCAAGTGAACTGCTGATATGGTAATTTTATTTAAAACTATATTTAAGCTTATTGCTTGAACCCCCAATGCAGTTACCAAGTAAATAAACAACAATGCCTAGCACTCAAAGCTCTTCAGCATCTGGTCCCAATTTTTATTTCAGATTCATCATTCATTAGTCTTTTTTTTGAACCTTAAATTTTTGTCAAAATTGAGGATGGGAAGCTCTATAAATATATTTCATGTGTCCTGCCTCTATACCAGGCCGCTTTCTGTTATATCTTCCTCTGATCTCCTTTCCTTCCTTCCTTTCTTCCTTCTTTCCTTCCTTCCTCCCTCCCTTCCTCCCTTCCTTCCTTTCTTCCTTCCCCACCATCTCTCCTAACTACAGTACCCATGATCTAGCAAGGTGAACCTCAAGGAACATCTTACTCATGTAGCCCATCCTGATCACACAAACATGCTTGTTCCTGTTTGATCTAACCTAGGACGCTAAGAGATACTTGGGTGCTTGTATGATTTCTTCCCTGACAGCAAAATTTTTGAGGCTCAGGGCTGTTTAAAATTTAAACAATACTGTTTAAATTTTTCAGAACTGCTTGTATAGTGCTTTGTGTTTGGGTATTCAACTATAGTTTTAGGTGTTGTCCTATAGGTTTTAGAAAACTCAACAGGTCCTAGACTAAGCTCCCTCCTCACACCCCCCACCTCTCATTAAAACTTCTCTTTTCATAAAATTCCCTAGACTGGACTAATGGTTCCAACAGTGACTCAGTAAGCCAATCCAGAAATCTAGTAACCTTAAATTTCTCACCTATCAGCATACTTCCCATCAATTATTAATATTGGAAAACCAATTTTGATATTCTTTTCTAAAGTCTTTATAAATCCCTCACTTCTTCCTATCAACACTGTCTCTGTCTTAGATCAATCTCAACATTTCTTACCTGGATTGCTACCATAATGTTATAAATAGTTATTTTAACCTAGTGCTTTGAGTATTAAATTCACTAATGTTCATTCTATGATTGGTTAATTGTGTTTTTTAAAATGCAGCCATTCATAGACCAATAATGACACTATGTTATGAATAAAGAATTGTGATTCTTGATAATTTTATGTGGAGTTTGAAAACCCATTGGACGTTAGATTTACTTGGATTCTAATTAACAAAACAAGTTAAATAATTATTTTATTATTTAGATCAATAATATTTATACTGTTATAAAAAGTAATGTTTTATAGGCAGATATACTTTCTCATTATACTCTTTTAGATCGGAAAAAAAGTATAAAAACATGATAGGACAGATAGACCACTACAAGTATGAATATGTAGGCAAATAGATCTACTCTAATATTCATATTTGTATGTGGAACTTTCATCACAAAATAAATCACTTCCCTAAAGAAAAAGCAACATGGCATAAACAATAACCACAACTGAGTATTCTCCTGGACACGCTGAAAAGATATAGGCACTCAGTCATTAAGAATTTACTGAGCCACTGACATATTTCAGGATACACTAGATGCTGGGGATACAAAGATAAACAAAATACACTTCCTGCCAACAAAGAGCATGCAGAGGCCAGAGCTTCCCCCTTGTATCACATTTACACCTTGAAAAGTTGACTTACCAGCAAATTGAGAGACTGCAGTTCAGAAATAATTGTCTCCTCAATCAAGTTCAAGGAACTCTGAAAAATTTGTAAAATGTTTCTTTATATCAATTTAATAGAATGCATAATTTATGCCCAGGACATGAAATTTGGTTTTTATTTTTAACACAGAGTTTGATATTTTATTGGCTATAATTATAGGCTGATTTCTTGAAAAATGAACTCTAATTGCAGTAACACTGATTAGACCTTTAAGTTATATTTTTAAAACCTTATTATTCAACAGTTTATATGGGGACATTACATAATTTTATTTAAAATGGAGCAAACACTTTGTTTCAGTTGATAATGATTTTGCAAATATTATCTAATATAATATGAATCAAATTGTAAGTTTTGATTTCTTATTTGTTTTCAGAATTTTTTTTTTTTTTGACATGGTCTCATTACATTGCCCAGACTGCTCTTGAACTCCTGAGCTCAAGCAATTCTCCCACTTCACACTCCTGAGGTCTTGGGAGAGTAGGGGGGACTACAGGCATGCACCACTGTGCCCAGCTCTGTTTTTAGAATTTTAGAGTAAAGATTTATAGACTTTCTTTTTGAGACATGTACACTTTACATCCACTAATTATTGATTATATCATCTGTAAGAAACAAAATTTGTGCCAAATTTCCATCAAATAAGAGTAGAAGAAAATATATGCACGTTTAAGGAGCAGATGTATGGAAAAGTATAAATAAAACTCATTACAGATTTTATACACGGCAATATCACCAATGGGTAAAGTGCACACAAGAAATCTTACAAGTGGTGCCTACTATAATGAGGAGCATAAATGAATTTAAAGATTTAGCGCAGCTTTTTTTTATGGTAAGTAAAGAAATTGATGGATACTGTGACAAAGTAGAAAGGTGATGAATTTAAAATGGTCTGATTCTCTTTACTTTTGCTTTTATTTTACTAGTATTTAACATATATTTCATGATTACTATGTGATTCATAGGTGACATGCTTGGGAAGGGGAGATCCATGCTTAATAGATGAAAAACTACTATATATATATATGTGTGTGTATATATATATATATATATATATATATATATATATACATATATATATATATAAATTACTGTTAGAAGTGGCAGGTGTCAAGGTCATTTAAGTCATCAAAATTTCAAAAAAGGAACCGAAAAAATGTTTTAAAAAAGAAAGAAATAAATGATAGGTTTGTTTTAAGGATAAGCCTATGAGATTTCAGTGATTTATCATAATGGAAAAGTAGTGAGCAAAGCAGAGGTAAATGAGAGCGTTAGCAGAAAGTACTTAGCATAAAACTTCAAAGATACTTTCCATAATGTATGCGATCCTGGTTACAAAGCGAAAAGAGAAGAAAATATCCATCCACTTAAATCTAAAACAAATGGTCATTTATATGGAACAAATACCCTTTGTCCAGGCAGAAGGGTCAAACCTTAGGAAAGAAAAAAGATAAGAATTCCTTCTTTAAGACACAAAGAAAATTAGATTTCATGGTTATATTTTGTAATGTTAGTTATAGAATATATGAGCTTCATTATTTTAAACTCCCTGCACTTTCAGTTTTGAGCACAGAACAAGCCATATCTATACACGTCCTCATGACTTACATTTGTATATCTTTTTCTATTCTCAACCACAGTATATCACTAATTCTTAAACCGTTGGGAGGTGAGAGATGATAGTTTTGTTTTTCCTTAATATCTTGATGACTTTATAGCCACCAAAAGCGACCCATGACGATTTATAAGGAGTTGAACATTGTTTTAAATGTGAACTGTTAATTTATGCATTTGTCTTGCACCTTATTTTTTCCAAGTATGTTATATATAGGGATGCATTTGGTTTATTTCTTTTCTTTCATTTATATAAACTTATGGGATACAAGTATAATTTTTTTATCTGGCTTTTAGTGTATACCTTACCCAAATAACATGCATTGTACCCATTAATTTCTAATCATCCATCCCCCTCCAATTCCCCCACCCAAATATTCATTGTCTATCATTTCACACCTTCTGTTCATGTGCGGACATTATGTAGCTCCCACATATAGGTGAGAACATGTGGTAGTTGTCTGTGTTTAAGTTGTTTTATGTAAGATAATGGTCTCCAGATTCATCCATGTTGCTGCAAAAGACATGATTTCATTCTTTTTGTGCTTGAATAATATTTTATTGTGTGTGTGTGTATATCTGACCTTCTTTGTCTTTTTTATTTTTTTGATTTGAAGTCTGTTTTATCTGATATAAGTATAGCTACTCCTGCTCAGTGTTTATTTCTGTTCACATGGAATATCTTTTTCCAGCCATTAATTTCAGTCTATATATGGCATTACAGGAAAGGAGAGATTCTTGTAGGCATCACATAAATTGGATAATTTTTTTATTCATTTCGGCAATCTATATCTTTTAAATAGAGCACTTAATCCATTTACATTCAAGGCTAATATTTTTATGTGAGATTTTGTTCATGTCATATTGTTAATTATTTTCTAATTGTTTTATAAATTCTTTATTTCTTTTTCTCATTCTATTTTTCTTTGTGGTTTGGTGGAATTCTGCCATGTTGCCATTTGATTCCTTTCTCTTCCTTCTTTGTGAGAGTGTTTTGTAAGACCTGTGAAGTTTATATTTTTGTGTGTTTTCATGGTGGTGGATATCAACTTTTCATTTCCAAGTTTAGGACTTCTTTAACCATTTCTTGCAGGGCCAGTCTGTTGGTGACAAAATCCCTCGGTGTTTGCTTCTCTGGGAAAAACTTTGTTTCCCCTGCATTTATGAAGCTGGATATAAAATTCTTTTGTGGAAAATTATTTCTTTGAGCACTTTGAAAATGCCATCCCATTCTCTTCTGGCTTGAAAGTTTCTGCTGAGAAGTCTACTGTTAGTTTGTTGGGGTTTCCTTTGTAGGTGACCAGATACTTTTGCTGATTTTAAAATTATTTCCTTCATGTTGACTTTAGACAGTCTAAGTACAACATGATGTGATCAAGCTCTTTTTGCAATGTATTCTCCTGGGGATTGCTGAGACTCCTGTATCTGAGGACTAAATCTCTTACTAGAGTTAGTAAGTTTTCATCAATTACTTCCTTGAATAAGTTTTCTAAACTTTTTGATTTTTTTTCCCTCTCTGGAATATAAAAAATATGTAAGTTCAAATCACTTTATGTAGTCTCGAGCATCTCAAAGGCCTTTTCATTCCTTTTTATTTATTTATTTATTTTCATTTTCATCAGACTATTTTATTTCAAAAGACCTGTCTTCAGGTTCTAGGATTCTTTCTTCTGCTTGGTCTAGTATATTGTTGAAGCTTTTGAATGTATTTTCTAATTCTTTCAAAGAATTTTTGAGTACTATAATTTCTGTTTGGTTTATGATATGCTTCTTGCTAAAGTTCTCATTTATATATTGAGTTGGTTTCCTGATTTCAATTGGTTTTCAGTTTCTTTTTCTCTCACTGAGTTTCTTTAAAATCAATATTTTGAATTTTCTGTCTAGCATTTCAAAGATTTTGTTGTGGTTTAAGATCCACCATTGGACATTAATTGTTTCCCCTTGAGAGTGTCTTAATACCTTGCTTTTTCATAATTACTGTATCTTTATGCTAATTTTTGTACATCTGTAACAGCAGTCATTTCTTCTTGTTTTTTAAATCTACTTTCACTTGGGGGGAATTTTTTTTTGAAAATGGGACCATGATGTACATTAGGTAGAGCTGTTTGGCTATACTTCTGGGTATGTGAAGTGGTGAAGACTTTGTATGATTTCACTGGCTATAAATAGCCTTAGTATGGTGGCTGTCTTAAATTCCAGTTTATTATTGATGTACTGTGTGGCTAAGTGGGCTTATGACCTCCTGAGCAACTGGGATGGCATGGGTCTGGGGTATCATTTGTCATGAGAATCTTTTCTCCTTCCTGAGCACTGTGCTCTTATGTCAGCAGTTGTTATAATGAGTTCTGCAGGTCAATCTTCATTTCAGTAGGTGGTGCTTGCAGGTTATAGCCAGCTGCAGTGGTAGAAATAGAGTTTATGCTTGAACGTTGTTAACCAGGAAAGTACAGGTGGTAATTGGGCCGTGGAATGCTTCATCTCAGTAAGGGAGTGAAGCAAGGCAGAACTGGACTGGGGAGCCTGCATTCAGGCCCCCAATGTTGGGTACATGCACCTGTCCTGACAGGGGTGATGGAGTAGTTCTCAGGCCTCTAGCAAAATGCCTGGGTGAGGGGAAACTGCTGCTGCACTGAGGTCTCAGTGTGGGCAGGGAGGGACTGCCCCAGTGCCACAACCTAGTCAGTGGGAATAGGACTTGCTTCTCTTTCATGCCTCAAACCCAGTGGGGCTCACTCTCCTGTCCCAACTGTGGCAGACAGTCAGGACATTTAGTTAATCACTATAGTTTGTTTCTAGTCTGCAGTTCCTCCCTGAGCCTTAGGAATCACTGCTGAATGAAGACCACCCTTCCCCAGCAACCCTTCTCTTTCTCCAGCCCCAGGGGTGGGTGGAGCCTAGTTTCAGCACCAGTGGCTGGAGCCACATTACATTCATTTCTCATTTCTGGCTGTGGGAGCCCCTCCCTGACTCCAGCCCCAGTTATCTAAGTTCCAGCCCAAGTCTCTCTAATATCAGCAGCTCTTCTCCCTGGACCTGAATACCTTGCCAATAGCTAGGATAAGAATGGCATTCTAGTGTAAGCACCCATGTCTGGGGAAATGCATGGGATGCTACCTGGAGCAGTTCCTTCTCACAGTCCCCCAACCACTCCCCAAGTTAAATCTAGGTCTTGAGAGTGTCAAGGTGCTCTCCCATGGCCTGGATGCACAATTCCCCAGTGGGAAAGCAGGGGGACACTCACTCAACTGGTTTCCAGCCACTCTCAACCATGCATGCTGCCTGCCCTCCTTCTCAGATTCTTGGGATTCCTTTCACTTTTCTGTTGCACTCCCTTGTTCCTTCTTGGATAAATGCTCAAAGTGTGATTCTCTACACATTATTTTGGTTCTTCTAAGTGGACAAGGTGCATTGAAAAAGCCTCTAGTCAGCCATCTTGGAATAAAGAAAACTATAGTAACTCATTTGATCATATCAACAAGGCATGCTTTGTTAACTTACAAATGAAATCCCATAGACAAAATCATTAAATGACTGATTTAGGAATCCAAACGTGACATAGATGGAGCCTCTTCAATAGGGTTTTCTAACTCCTATTCTAAATTATTTTCTAGAAATTAACTATGCTGGTTCATATAATCTTTGGATCATTAGGCCCAAAAGTCTATCATTATGGAAGCCAGGTGCTGTGTACCTCCACTCGCCTTCAAAGAATACATTTTGAAAAGACAAAATAGCTTCTCCCATTACTAACAGGGAAAATTCAGATGACCATTAAGACTTCCATTACGAATTTGGGGGGCTCATCTTAGGAGGTCACTTCTATATTCACTTGTGGGTCTCAGTGTTATCTACCACTTCAGGTAAACCTTTTAGTATTTGTGTTCTTCCTCATGCTAGTATCACATGATCACACAACTATAAAATTACATGGATAGTGTTTATTTGCTATAGAAATATGAAAGGCAAAATAGAGCAAAAGTCGCAATGCCTGAAGTTTTCTTTGAGACACCTCAGCATAAGCAATGTGATATTAAGTTAAGCCAACATCCAAGTACCCATCAAGAAAGCATATTTGAGCAGTGTTCAACTGACACGTTGATCAATAATGAGCAGTCTTGATGCAATCTAGCTGCAGCATACTATCAAAAAGGATTATACTTGAGAGGTGGCTAACACAGCCCTCCTGAAGATTGTCTTTTATCAATAGTCAATATTTTGCTAATAGGTTACTACTGGACATCTCAAATGGACTTGTGTAGGTAAATCTAGTGACGTATCTTGTTAATTTGCAATGATGAAATAAGTTTTCCTTGGTGAAATTAGTGGTAACCAAGAATTATGGATTGCTTAAATTAATTTAGAACTTTGATACTCAAAGTGGGTCCAAGATCCAGCAACATCAACATTACCTGGGAGTTTGCCAGAAATGTAAAACCTCAGGCTCCTCTCTAGATTTACTGTATCAGAGTCCCTATTAACAAGATCCTCAGGTGATTCATACACACTGGTTGAAAAGCATTCTTCACCCTTGTTTGAGCAAATTAAATTGAACTCTAGCAAGCCTGTGACTTATAGCCTGGAATAATGCCTTAGGCTTAACTCTAAGGGGTCTATCCAATTATACCTTTGGACTCTGTTCACCAAAAAAATGACATATGCTCTGGAATTTTTAATTATTTTGAAATAAACTTTTTATTCAAAGTACTGATCTGAGGACATAACAGGGCAAAGAGCTTTGATTCACTGAACTTGTATTAATATATAAGTTGATTGCATATCTAAGACAGTATTACTTTGTGCCTATTGTTCCAGTGTAATTACTAACAATGCCCCGTTTCACTCTCAAAGTTTTATGGATTTAGACGATAAATTACATGGTCAGTCTATGAACAGGTCAAATGAATTTTTACTTTTGTGCTTGCTTGTTAATAAGAGACTCCCACATTGATAGTTTTGACAGGGATCAGAAATGAGAAATTTTTTCCTTTTGGGAACCACTAGCATCTATGATGTCTCAAGGTTACTAGCTTATTCTGCCATCCTGGATATGTCATCCAATCTTACAAATAATTATTATAAATAATGAAAGTGCTATTGGTGAATTGAGGCATGTAGAAGAAATCAAATACACCTTTAAATCCATAATCTGCAACTCATCACTCTCTGTCTCAACCTCTCTACAAAATGTTTTGTAATTTAAAAAATAAGACAGATGTAAGATGCTCCAGTTCTAAAAGTGTTGTTGATGTGGAAGTAATCAATACTAAATTTGAAGATGCCTTAATATAAATACTTAACCCCAAAAAACTTAATTATAAAATCCACGATGGTAGTGTTAAATCAACCATTATAATCATATTTTAGCCTTAAATCTTAATCAATTTTCTATCCCTATTGCATTTTCACATACAATTAATAGTTAAGTTGATGGAATTTTAATGCTTTCTAACTGCCAAAAAATTCAACTGTGTCATCTACACCAAAATGAATTTGTGGCAATATAATTTAAAGTCATTGTTCAGTTCTAAGTTATTGTTTTATAAAAGTAAAGTAAATGGTTTACAGTTCTCCTTTAAATAGATAATAGATCTGTGGTACAGTTTTGGCAATGATGAGTTTTCCTGGTACATCATTGTTACCATAATGGTTAAGGATCTTATGAACATAACATTTGTGGTAACCAGTTTACAATTGAAAATGAAAAGATGCATTTTCAGGATCATAAATAAAGCTAAATACCCTCTTATTCAAGGGGAAGGAACATCCAAAACCTGACCAGTTGTACAAGGATCTCAATTAACTAAGACATTTCTTACTAGTGAGCAGGCCAATGTGTGATTAACCTACAATTGTGGAAGCAAATCACTGTGGACTTACTATCTTTGACAATGCCCTTTTAGTCTCAGTGATTTTCAATTATTCTTATAATAAATGTGGCAAATCAACTTAAATTAAGAAATAACCCAGTAACATATTTATCAGACAAACTTACCCAGACGAAAATAATAAATCAAAATATTACATTGATCGATCTTGGAACTTTATCGAAAAGATAATATTTTCTGAGAATACTGGTAATTCCCAGAGGAAAGTCCGCAGTACACTCAGTTACAATGCTGTAACTGAATGAGATGCAAAGAGCCATTAATTTCTCATTGCAACTCAGGGCATACTCATCACTGATGGACTCTATGCTAATTTCCACTGGAAGTTTATATAATACTGCTTTCAGATTTTAACAGGATACTGACATATGTTTATAATTGAAAAAATATGACCATGAAATGTCACAAAACAAATCCATCTAGACAACTCAGCATTTATACCCAATCCTAGAAAGAAAGAGATATGGACAATGAAGAATTGAAAAATATAATCAAGAAATCTACGTTCCTTTGTATTCCTAGCAATTAATACAGAGGTCAAGAGTATAAGAAATGAATGACAATTTCATTCTCACCATTCTCATTATAACCACCATATCAAATGTGTTAAAGATTACATGTTAGTATTGCTTTCCAAATTCCAAATCTTTAAATGTAAATCATTTTACTTTCAATTTAGCAAAATTAAACTAATGGACATCAACAAACTATACTTGGTATACGTGCCCTAGAAAAAGCCATGAATCAAGAGTTAGGAATATCCTTGGAGTCTCACCTCTGTTTAATTCTTCTTATTCTAGTCTTAGCTAGTGAGAGTCCAATATTGAACAATGTTTATTGTCTTGGTTTACTGTCCTAGTTCAAACACTTCTAGTCATGTGATCTGGGTAAGTTACTCACCCTCCCTCTGCCTCAGATTGCTCATCTGTAATAAATGCATAATTTATAATAGATTTGTTTTGAGTATTAAATGTGTTAATTCATTCAAAGAGATTTAAAACAATGCCTGGCAAAAAGAAATGCTAAATAAATATTATTAGTGGTTCTTTGACTCTGTAATGTACTTTATTCTACAAAGATTTTAAGACAAGAGCTTTTATAACAAGTCCTGGACTAAGTAAGTTTCCCCTTCTCCCTACATAATCACTTAAGTAGACTGGTTGACTTCCAGGGTCCTTAAACTTCTAAGAATGTGTGCATCGCTTTAAACTTCTAAAAATACATGAATAACAAGGTAATGAGCTCCAAACCTTATATCTGACTCAATGTTGCACTGCCAAAGTACTCATAAAGTATTCTTATTCAAATTTGTATGTTTCAAACAGGAATATATGTACCTTTAAGGAAATTCCAAGGGAATATATGAAGCCACAGAATAACTATAACATGCCTAGATACCAGTTAAATTATGTAAAAATACTTGGGAGAAATTTTTGAAAACCAAATGATAAAACAATTTAAACACATAGCACTATGAAGTAGAAAGCAGAAGTCACTATATTGTTAAGAAGAGTATGATAAGATACCTTGGTGGAATAATTTGAAAATAATTTTTCAAAACTATTGAGAAGGGTGGCTGTTTTAACATTTATCTCTCTGTGATTTGTGCTGGTAAACTTAGGCTACAGATTCTACCACTGACGTGGCTGTTGTCTTGATTCCAGTCCACTCTACCACTGAAGGCTGAGAAATTCCAGCTGTCATTCTTGACAAACTGCGCCTCTTTTTTTGTGACAGGTTCTTCTCTAGGGTTGCCTTTATGCTAGCTGACACATAACAATTTTATCATGACTAAACACTCAAGTTCATGGGATTTTTTTCTAAAGCAGTCTGAAAGTCACATATATCAGTTTTATTTTTGTGAAAAAATTACTACTAAAATTATGTACTTTAGAAAGCTCACAGTGGTTTGAACCAAGAGGAAAACATTGCTTTTGTTACCACACTAAAAGCAAAAGTACCTTTTTAAAAAACTTCAAAGCAAAAATTCATCCACTAAATTTATCTTAGAAACTAGTCATAGAGCTGTCTGGCAATGTGAAAGTCAGAAATGATACAGATGAACTTTCCTACTACTACAATTCATAAGAATTTTGTATAAAAATAGTCATACTAGAATAAACAAAAAAGATCTTAAGAGAAAGGGAAATCCAAGGTTCCTGAACTATGGCGATAAATCAAACCTAGAGTGGTCAGCAGAGAAGCAGGACCACATGGAAGTTTTTACCTACCTGTACATTCAAGGGTCTGATAGCTGGAATCCTGTTGTTTATGTGGATACAGTGGTTGAGAAATATAGCCATACTATTTCAAGTAGAATATCTTTAATGGAACCTGAAAGTATACTTTCTCCTTCACAAGTGGAGACAACTATTGACTCAGGTCTAGGGAAGATCATAAAAAACAAAACAAAACAAGACAAAAAACAGAAATCAAAATTCTAAGAAGTCAGCATGAGTATAAAGTTTGAATTCATATTGGTTTGATTTTGTTTTATTTTTATTTTTCTTGTATAATTGTCATTTTTTGTATTGGTTTTAGTAAAAACATCTTTTAGCTTAAATTGTTAATTCTATGTATTCCTAAAATACTGTTAATAATCAGGTATTTTATTTGAAATTTTACTGCTCATGATATTCCTCCACAAAACAATTTGTAAGAATAAAATTAAACCCACAAGGAAGGAGTGGTATGCAATGGTAAACAAAGAAATTGTAAAAATGTTAGTAAGTCTAGATAAGTATTCACCAATAATGACAAAAATAATAATAGTAACCAATTTGGATGACTTAAATATAAAGGAGAACTAATATACTTGACAAAAATAATAGGAAGAATAAGATGGAGGAAAGCAGAGCTAAGGGATTCTTGAATTTTTTATTGTTCCACAGAAGGATAAAGAGTGATTAAGTTTAGACTTGTTAGTTCAAATACAAATGCTTAACTCTCATACCAATAGAGAGAAACAAAAGTAGAAAGGCTTTATGAGGGCAGGCAAATGAAGATTGCAAAATAAAATGGTTGAACTTATTTCAAATATATAACTAATTATAGTAAGTATAAATAAATCAATCTTACCCATTAAAAGATACAATTTCAACTGAGATAAAAAGGAAAATTCACGTATATGATGTTCACAAGAATTTTTCAAAAGTACATAAAAGTAAAAAAATACGTAATCTATTAATATAACAAGAAAGTTAAACACAAACTATAGGAAATGGGAAGAAAGTAACTAAATTGTCAGTTATTGCATATTATATGATGTTATGCATGAAAGATGCATAGGCATTTATAGAAAACTGTCATCATCAGTAAGAAAGTTCAGCAAGGTTTCTGAATTAAAGGTTAAAAATCAACCACACTCCTATACAGAGGCAACAAATAATTTGAAAAAGATAATTTAAAAACATTCGGGGTCCCTAAAAAGTTTAGTGTGAGATTTCCATGTAAGGAAAATAATAAATGAAAGAGTAAAAAATATTCTTTCAATAACTGGAGAGTTATACCATGTCCATTAGTGGAAAGATTGAGTATATTAAATATCTCAGCTTTAAACTAATCTACAAATGCAATGAATTTCAATTATATTCACAAAAAGGTGTACGTGTGTGTATGTGTGTAGTTGTGCAACATAACAAGCTTATCTTTCAATGTGCATGGAATGGTGAAGGGCAAAAATAACCAAGAAAATCATAAAGAAGAAGTAAAAGGAGTGACTTGCCCTATCAGACCTCAAACGTTGTTATAAAGCTAAAGCACAGTAGTCCCCCTTCATCTGCAGTTTCAGGTACCGATGGTCAACCATGGCCCAAAAATATTAAATGGGAAATTATAAAAACAAACGATTCATAAATTTTAAATTGCACATCATTCTGAGTAGTATGATGAAATCTCACCCTGTCACACTCTGTCCCACCCAGGACATGAATTATCCCTTCGTCTAGCATATCTATGCTGTATACTCCTCTTGCTCATTAGTCGTCAACATTGTCTGCTCCTGACACCCAACCATCAACATCGTTGTGGCCCAATGGTTCAGGAACACTCAAAGCAAATGAACCTCCTTCTGACATCATCAGAAAGTCAACAGTAGCTCAACATAATGTCACAATTCCTACGTTATTCACCTCACCTCACCTCATCACATAGGCATTTTATCATCTTACATTATAATGAGAAGGGTGAGCATAATAGAAAAAGATATTTTGAAAGAGAGAAAGACCACATTCACATAATTTTACTACATTATATTGTTAAAAATTGCTCTATTTATTATCAGTTATTGTTGTTAATCTCTTAGTGTTCCTAATTTATAAACTAAACTTTATCTTAGGTATGTATGCTTAGGAAAAAGCATAGTGTATACAGAGTTCAGTACAACCCACTGCTTCAGGCATCCACTGGGGGTCTTGAAATGTATCCCCTGTGGATAAGGGGGAACTACTGTAAATTTAAAAAGCATGGCAGTAATTCTTATTTTAAGCAAACTGATTAGAAGACAGAATCCAAAAAGATACTTATCCATACGTGAGAACTTATTATTTCACAGAGGTAGCATAATAAATCAGCAAGTAAAGGATGAGATACTCAATAAATAACAGCAAGAAAATTGGCTAGCCATAGGGAAAAATTTAAATTCCTTCTGCAAATTATCCACTAAATAAACTCCAGATGATCTAAATACACATCTAAAAATGAAAAAGAGAGCATTAATTTTTTTCAAAAAATAGGAGTATATATTAATATTTATGACATCAAGATGAGTATTATTATTATAACCATTTTCCAAATAAGGTCCAGAGAAGTTAATTAAGTTGCCTCAGGACTTAGGACTTACATGCAGCTAGGACTAAATCCAAACTCTATTTTTTATAATCATTTTATTTTACCTATTTAACTCAATAAAATGAGAATCATCAATATACCACAAACTTAATTTGAACGCAAGCAAGAGACTGAGAGATTATCGAGCCCTAACATACAAAAGATTATTGAAAATGTGTAAAGAAATCCTCCAAATCAATAATAAAATCTATTTCCGTAAAGGAGCTTAGATATATAAGTAATAAGAGATACGCAAATTAAGGCTACAATGATACACCTTTTTATAACCACTGAATTGACAGAAATTTTTAAATATGATAATATCAAATATTTGCAAAGATGTAGAGAAACACTTTCATAGGCTGCTGGTGGAAATGAAATTGAATCAACTCTTTTGAAGAGTAATTTGTCAAGTAACATTGCAAGGTCAACTATTTACAGTCTTAAGAAACTTGGGAAATTTCTTACATAAGCGTATATATAAGAGGATTTTTATTAAATAACTATTAATATCAAAAACTTTTAAAAGTTAAAAATCCAGCAATACAAGAGGAGCAAAGTTCACAAGATGATGAAATGAAAAGTCCTCACCCTCAGCCCTTGCATAGAAACACTAATAAAACAATATTTTGGTAAAAATAAATTTATGATAACTCAAAAATTCAGTTAAGAAGTTGAGACACCTTAGACAAGCACAAAACTAAGAAAAAGGTATTTTGAAATGAGTAAGAAGAGCAGTTTCACTTTACCTTTGTCAACCCCTCCTCAGGCCAGCTTAGCTTAGCGATCAGAGAGACTCATTTGGCCCACGATTTCTCCCTTGGGGAAAAGAGTGAGTTACATGTGTGTTCAACACCCTCAGCCTATTGGGGCACTGCCCAAAAGACTTATTTCTGTCTTGACTCACTCAGAGTGCTGAGAAGACTGGGATAGTTAGAATACTTGGAAGCAAGTAAGAAACAAGAAAAGGGTCAGGGGCCCGCAGAAGCCTGCACAACTCAGCATAATTGAAAGAGAGTGTACAATCCTAAGACTTACCCTTCAGGAGACAGGGATAAAAGTAGAGCTTGCACCCAACATTCTGGCACTTTGGTGCACTACTTTAGAGAAAAGGGATGAATGGCTCTCAGCAGACAGAACGGCCCTGCAAGATAAGGAGAAGACACAAACCCCAGAACTTTCTTTTCTAGAATGAAAGGAAAGTAGTGGGGCTTGCCACAAATGTCTAAGCATTTGAGTGCACTACCTTAATGAAAGGGGCAGGAGGTTTATCGTGGCACACAGCTATGCATGACTGGGAGAAGGAGCACAACCCTGAGCCTATTCCTCCAGAAAAAAGGAACAGGAGCAGATTGTGCATCTTAGGTCCAAGACTTTCACTGCATTTCTCTAGGAAAAAAAGAGAAGAATGAATTACAGAGGCCACTACAGCTCTGTGAGATGAGGAGAGAGCACACATCCTGAAAATTCTCCCCTAGAAGAGAAAGGAGCTGGGCATACACATTCACAGAAGGCATTTGAGAAACTTTCAGAATCTCTACTCAGGCTGACTGGTCTTTAACTGCCAAAATCAATCTGTAAAAACTTCAAGAAGTGGCTGCTTCTTCAAATGCCCATACTGTCCAAAGTGATTTACAGATTCAACGCAGTCCCCATCAAAATGTCAAAGTCATTTTTCACAGACCTAGAAAAAATAATCCTAAACTTTATACCAAAACAAAAAAGACCCTGAATAGTCAAAGCATTTCTAAGTGAATAGAATAAATAAGGAGGCATAATATTACCTGACTTCAAATTATAACACAAGGTTATAATAACCAAAACAGCACGGTACTGGTATAAAGGTAGAAACATAGAACAATGTAACAGCATAGAAAACCCAGAAGCCATATAGTTATAAGCAACTGATTTTCAACAAAGCAAACAAAAACATACACTGGGGAAAGGACTGCTTATTCAATAAACAGTGTTGGGAAAATTGGAATAGCCACATGTGAAAGAATGAAAATGGATCCCTACCCCTCACCATATACAAAAATTAACTGAAGATGGATTGAAAACTTAAATGTAAGACCTGAAATTGTAAAAATTCTGGAAGAAAACATAGGAAAAACTCTTCTGGACATTGGCCTTGGCAAAGAATTTATGACTAAGACCCCAATAGGCAATACAACAACAACAAAAATAAGTAAATGGGACTCAATGAAATTAAAAAGTTTCTGTACAGTACAGAGAATAATCAATGGAAAAAAACAGAAAACCTACAGAATGAGAGAAAATATTCACAAACTGCACATCTAACAAAGGGTTGTTATCCAGAATCTGCAAAGAATTCAAACATATCATCAAGAATAAAACCTCATCAAAAAGTAGACAAAAAACATGAACAGATTTTTTTCAAAAGAAGATAAACAAATGACCAAGAAACATATAAAAAATGGTCAACATCACTAATCAACAGGGAAGTGCAAATTAAAACCACAATGAGATACCACCTTACCCCTGTCATAATGGCCATTCTTAAAAGTCAAAAAACAATATATGTTGGTGAAGACGCAGTGAAAAGGGAATGCCTATACTCTCATGACAGGAATGTAAACTAGTACAATCTCTGTGGAAAACAGTATGGAGATTACTCAAAGAACTAAAAGTAGACCTACCATTCGATCCAGCAATCCCACTATTAGGTATCTACCCAAAGGAAAAAAAAGTCTTTTTATAAAAAGGACACCTGCACTCTAGTGTTTATCGCAGCACAATTCACAATTGCAAAGATATGGAATCAACCTAAGCACCCATAAACTGAAGAGTGGATAAAGAAAATGTAGCGTGTATATATGTATACACTCACACACACACACACACATACACACACACACATTCTATGGAGTACAATTCAGCCATAAAAAGGAATGAAATAATGTATTTTACAACAACATGGATGTAACTGGAGAACATTGTCTTAATGAAGTATCTCAGGAATGGAAAAATTAACACCACATGTTCTCATTTATAAGTGTGAGCAAAAGGAGTGGTATATATGGTCATAAAATGGTATAATGGACATTGAAAACTAAGATTTGGAGTGGGTGTGGGGGCATGATGAATAAAAATCTATCATCATGTACCGTGTACAGTTTTCTGATGATGGGTTCATTGAAAGACCCTAACTTCCTTAATATAAAATTCATCCATGTAACAAAAAAAAACTTATACCCAATAAATCTATTGAAATGAAATATAAATAAATTAATTAATTCTTTAAAAAGAAATAGGAGGAGCCACTTTTATTAAAAAAAATTTACAGAACATTTCTCAACCTCATTATAAGAAGAACATATCAATCTAAATATGATAAATATGGAAGAAAGTATTAAAATGAAACAGAAGGCAATAATACGTCAAAATCATGAATAAAATATTAAACACTACATGTGTATTATAGGTAATCATACAGTATATCTTTTAATAGCTTTATATTTAAAGAGTTTCTCTAGGAAAAGTATACAGTTATTTATTGTTTCCTAATCCAATTTGTAATATTTGTCTTTTAAAAGGTCTTATTAGAATATTAACATTTAATGTGTTTATTGATATGATTAGGATTTTGCAATTTGTTTTCTATTGTCCTGGTTGTTCTTTGTTTCATTTTTCCTCTTTTTCTGTCCTCTTTGAAATTAATTGAAATTTGTTACATGGAATTTCATTTTATCATAACTATTTGCTTATTATTTAAACTTTTAATTTGTTCATTTATTGGTTGCTCTAAGTACTACATCATCATATTTAACTTATCACAGTCTACCTTTAAATTATATTACACAGTTTACAGACATCAAAAGAATCCTAAAACAACATGCTTCCATTTACTTCCTCTCATGATTTGTGCTACTGTTATCATAAATTTCACTTGTATGTTATAATTTTCAAAATACATTGTTGTAAGTTTTGCTTTAAGTTACAATTTAAAGGTATTTTAAAACATATGGGAGAAATATTTTATGCTTAACATTTTATATTTAATGAATATCATTTCCAGTGATCTTCAGTCTTTTAAGAAGGTACAAATTTCCATCTATTATTATATATTATCTGAATTTAATATTTAACACATTAAAATCTCTTACAGTGTAGGTCTGCTGATGAGGTCTGGTTTTATTTGTCTAAAAAATCTTCATTTTTTCTTTATTTTTGGAACATATTTTTGCTACATATACAACTCTAGGATGACAATTTTGTTTTCCTTCAGCACTTTAAAGATGTTGTTCTACTGTGTCCTTACTTGTATAGTTCATGATAATAAATCTACTGCAATTTCTTATTTGTTCCATGTATGTGATACTCTTTTTTCTCTACATACACTTAAGTTTTTCTCTTTATCAGTTCTTTCAATATATTTTATTGTGATATGGCTTTGTGTGGTTTTCTCCATATTTCTTCTTAGAGTTCGTTGAGCTTTGGATCTACAGTTTTACAGTTTTCAACAACTTTGGAAAATTTATGGTGATTATATCTTTCATTATCTTTTCTTTTTCCCTACTTCTTCCTTCTGGGCTTTTGTTCACACATGTGTTAAAACAATTATGTGGTCCCACAGGCAAATTTTGAACTATTTTTCTAGGCTTTTCTCCCTGTAATTTATTTTGGATAGTTTTCATTGCTATGCCTTCAATTTCAATAAACTTTTCTGTAATGTTTAATCTGTTATTAATAAAACATAGTATATTTCTCATTTCAAATTTATTTTTTTAGATGCTGACCACTTTAATAGAATCAATTTATCCTTTGAGGCATGCTTTTAATCTTTTTTTTAGATTGGGTCCAGAAAAGCCTTTAACTGTGGATAATTTTGTTCCACCATTAAGACAATAATCTTCAGAGGATTCTACCCAGTATCTTGTATATTAGATGCTTCTATTTTGCCTGAGAGCAACATGGATTCTTCCCAACCCTGTGTGCGCTCCAGAGATTGCCTTGCCTATTTCTTTCTTTTGGTTCATTTCTTGGTGTCATGTACTTATTCTCACATGCGTGTAAAGAGCAGTACTCAGCTAGAACCTCAAGGGGATCCCATGAAAATATTTAAAGCTCTATGTGTGTGCTGCTCCCTCATATCTAGTATTTTGTCCTGAAAATTTGGGGTGTGTTGGCCTCTCCAAACTCTACTTCTTCATCTTGACAAGAATTGTGAGCATCAGGCAGATTTATCTTTCTTATAGAATGTCCTAGAAACTCCAGGCCATGAGTTGGGACTGTTGTAGGACTCATCTCTGTTTTCTTCTCTCAGGGATCAGTGATCTGTACTACCCTTTGGCCAATGTCTAAAAACTGATGTGGTATATTTTGTCTGGTTTTCTAGATGTTTAATATTTGAAAGTAAATCTGGTCCCATTATTCTATCATCATGAAAAAAAGAAGTCTATACTATTCATTTTTGTGTGAGTTTGAATGATAAAAAAGTATAACTTTAAATTTAATTATTTTATTTCTATTTAAATGTCTTGTCAATACACAATAAATTTTCAGGTAAATTCTGCTAGGACAGTGGGGAACCCCTTCATGTTGTAAAGCTGCATTAATTTAGCTATAATCAAATAACGGACAATGTACATTAAAAATGTACATTGTTTTGTAAAAATCTAACTACTATGTACTTAATAATTTCAAAAAATGAAAACTGTGAATTTTAAAGTCAACTAACCTTTTAATGACTTTGTTGTGTCTGCTTTTTGTTGGAAAGCATTTGAATATGTGATTGAGGCATGAAAGTCTGCAGTTTCATTTGATTCTCTAGATGGGTATCAGTCACTTGTGACTTTAAGTGTGTCTTGATTTGCGTTAGGTAGGAGAATGTGGATTCCCAGCAACAAGTGATTGAAAATCAAGAAAGCACTTTTTGGCATATTGCTGAAGGCTTGGGTATTCTATTGCATTTTTCTGTATTTCAATTGGATCTTTCTTAGCATCAAACAATGACTTTAAAATGTCATCTACTGAGAGCTCAATCAATTCATTTGCAGTTCTTTAATGCCTTGTGATATCAACTAGGTGAGGCTGGAATGCTAATTTGAGTGTGAGGTCATGATTCTCAAAGTCAGCAAACCTTTTATTGTATTCTCCAATTAATAGGTCTATAACAGCTGTGTATTCTTCAAATGATTCACATATATCCTCCTGCTCATCAATGACCTTTGGTAACTGGGGAAAATGTTCATCAGAAATTTCCTTTGAAGAAATATTTTGAAAATGCTTGGATTTTTTTGCAGTATATCAAATATAGACTTAGTTTCGCCATGCAAAGAAATATTCAAGTCATTTCGATTTGAGATGATATCACACAGAAATGCTGCATTCCTATAGAAATCTTCTTTCAATAATTCACATTGCTGATTCTGTTCTTCATAAATTTAACTGTCTGTTCTTGCAGGGATAAAATTTTGGCCGACACCTGTCCCTGCAATAGCCTATGCACTTTAGAATGATACCGCAAACCCACGCTGAAGACTTCATTTTTCAACTTCAGCATGTTATGAAACTAATGGTACTATGTTGCATTTGCACCAATATAGTTAATATTTATAACTTGTTGCAAAATGTCACTTAAAATAGTAGCTTTAACACAGAGATTTTGCCAATACAAGATACAATGAAAAGAAATGAGATCATCTGGATCTTTTAATACTTTTTTTATCTGTACAATAAACCCTTCACGTTTTCCTGTTATGAAGGTGCACCATCTGTACATACACTCACTAAATTTACCATATTCACTCCAACTTCACATTTATCTTGAAAGTTGTTGAAGATATCTAGTCCCCATATTCTGTTCACAAGAGTGCCCAAAGCGAGTAACTCTTCATAGCAAAGAATCTTCTGTTATGACCCGAATGAAATGTAAAACCTATGCCAGGTCAGCAGTATCAGTTGATTCATCCAAAGCAATTTGGATGAATTTAAAGTATTGCATGAAGTTGTTCTGTTAAGTTGAAGGCTAATTCATGCTGCTGATCAGTGATGGTTCTCCTCAAAAGAGGCAGTTGTTTGTACTTTGAAACGTTTCTGGGGTCTAAGCATCCTAGAACTTCAGCAATCCGTTCTTTCACAATTTCTACATCACTGAATAGCTTCCCTTTTCCCCTAAGTATATAAGCTACTTTATAAGTTGCTTCAGTGGCATTATTTCCAGTTCTTATTGCTGCTTGAAAGAATTGTCTTTGCTTTTGCTTTTCATCTTTTAATTTCTGCAATACCTTTTGTGTCTTTCCCTCTAATTTAAAATATTTTTGGACCTTATGAGTGTCATAATGCTGATGAGCATTCAATTGGTTTAACGCTGATATTGGGGTATCATGAACAAGAAAATCATCTTATCTTTAGCAGAAATAAGGTAATAATGCAATTCCCAAGCCTCATTAAAAATCTGTTTTCTTCCTTCAGTGTTCTCTTAGTCTTCTTTGACATGATGGGCTGTTAAGCAGACAGAATTAAAAAATACTGTCGAGCTGTGCAACTATTCACAAATCTCACCTCAAACAGAAACACAATGCACCATTGTCAAAAGCTGATAATAGACTGGCATACTCAACCCCTATAAACTTTTGCCAACCAGCCTCATGTGGTGGTGGCACCATTCGGGGCAGGGTGGGGGCAGGGGAGGAGTTAGAACTGAATCATGAGCACAGCAGCCATCAATTTAGCCCTTATGGCTTATTCCAATGTTCTAATTGTGCTGGTCAATCTGGCAGGACCATTTCATTGAAACTTATTTTATTCTTCGGTATTTTAAAAATAAAATAAAAATATGAAGGGTGAACAAAAATGTACTAATAAAAATAAAAGGATTTGTTCCATAGAATTTGGATTCAATCAAAAGGCCGCACTTCAGGACCTAGAGGCCACAGATCCCCCACCCCATGCTAGGAAAATAAGTGTATTTGGAAGTTTGTTCTAATTGCATATTCTAATCATATGTTTTAATATGTAACAAAATTGCTTCAAAAGACAGTCTGGGTTTTTTGTGAGGGATCCAAAGGTGTTCTTAAATTCAAGTTGGAATTTAAATGGAAAATACATTTCTAATAGAAATTGAGTCTTCAAAGTTCTGAAGATATTTTCAGTAATGTTCTCTTCCTAACAAGTAAACAGAATTTGAAATCATGAGACTTTTTAAAAAGATCTCCCTTGTGTAGGAATGTCTTTTCAAAATTCCATATCTCACTCTTCAGAGGTTTCGTGTTTGTTGTTTCATTAATTACCCAACTTAAAGAGCAAATGCAATGTCTCTGCCTATGCTAGGTCTCTCTGTCGTTGATTCTTCATAAATAAAAGATAAAAGAACTGGACAATCATCTCATGTTTTAGGATTAAAAGAGGTTAAATGCCATCAAAAATAACTCATAGCTTAAAGATGTTTCTGGGATGACAGATTGATTTCCAAATAAAGCTGTACATCTATCTGGGACTCTTTGTCAATATCCAATGAAGTTACAGAGATAGCAACAGAATTTCAGTTTCTCTCAACAGCATATACAATGAAAATCACTCTTGGTACCTTATTCAAAAAGGAATTATCTATTACTGTTGCTTATTTCACCATGCTTTGTTTTTATTTCTTTTTTAAGAAAGTATGAAAGATTTCCTTTGTTCAGAAAATGGAAATGAATCCACTGAGTCATCCAAAAAATTGAAAAAAATGAAACAAAATAGACCCAAGATGATTGATCCTTGGATTTTAAATCCCCATAGCTCAATTTAGGTCAGCTAAGCCTTAATCTTTCATTTACAGAGTAAGTGTTTTTGAAACACATGTACTAAGAAAAGATTCTCTGGCAAAGAATGGCATGTTCGGTGGTTGGGTAACATACAATAATAACATTTTGATTGTGTACTACACAAAGCTATTATGTCATTATGAAAACACTAGGTAACATTTGTCAAATCTAAGAGAAGAAGAAATTGCAAAGTTGCACCTATAATTAGTGTGGCGTGAAATTTAAAATTCTTTCATTTTTACTCCCAGAACCAGAATTTTGAAAGTGGTCAGAGTGTGTCTTCCAAGGTTTGGGATTAAATTAGAGGGAACAAGCATTTTCTTCCTCTTAAAATGACAGCAGAGGGAAACAGCTTCTCAATTAGGACAGACTTTAGATATTGACTATTGGCAATGGCTCCAGAACTGTTATTTGTTTCTCACAGTGATTGTCAAATCCCTTGATGTATGAGTCTTGACTAAAATTATAGTAGGACCATGGCATCTGAATAATTGACATGCCCAATTTAAACTATTAAGAAACCTTGAAAAGCTTCCTAAAGTCTCCCAAATTAAAATATGTTAATACTTTTCTGACCTACAAATTTAAATCATGTGGGCTTAGAGGCTGAGATGGCAGAGTGAATCTCAGTGGCACTCACAGTATCCATATGTCTCCACAATACACTGATTTCAAGGGTTTTTTTTTCCTCCTTTTCCTGAGATTTTTAATAAGTTTTTGTGAATAAATAAAGCATTGTCTCTGTGGAAAACACCAAAGAATGTCAAGAGCAAGACTTGCTGATGGACATGAAAAGAAAAAGGAACAGTCTAAGAAAGCAATGATTCCTGAGCCAGAAAATAAAAGTTGTAGAGAAATGAGAGTATACAAATCAAATATAATGGTTATATGAGTGAGTTTAGCATACGTTATGAACAAAAGCAAAAATGAAATCCAATTAGGGAAACTACTTTAGCAATTATTCCAGTACAAAGAGTGATCATTAAATGAGATAAAACTTTAAAACAAAACTTGTCGTATGAGATTATACATAGGCTATAGATAATTCTGGAAGAAAATGTAATTCAGGAAACAGCTAGCAAGAAGCCCATATAAGTATTCTATAAAGTAAGAGGTGGCACAGACACTTGTATTTTTCAGAAATGCAAAGAATTGGAGACTGTTTCATAAAGTCAAGAACAGCCCTTATGGAAATAAATTGTCTTTGCAAACAAGAATCCCCTCAGTGTTTAACCCATGAACCATCAGCACCATTCAGAGTTCCTATTTAATTTTATATATTTGGGTAAGTTCATGGTTAATGTTTCCTCAGAAATGATGTAATGTAGTGTGAGGTGTATTGTATTCACATTTATTACAATAGATTTTTATAAATGACTTTAGTCCTTTTATTTATAGAATCATTAGGCATCTGAGGAGGTTCCTCATGTGTTCAGTTTTATGTTGCTGCTTTTATTGCAGGCTTTTTAAGGTAGGGTGCTGTTTTTAGATTTTTTATTTACTGAGGATGACAGGATAAGTTTTGTGGAAATAGGTAAGTTTTACGGCAAACATTCCTTAAAGTTTAGAAATAATTTTTAACTAAAATTGGTCACTAAATTTTGAATATTGGCAGGTATGATATGTGTTATATATTTCAAATTCTGGACCTTATATGTAAAGTAAGAAAAAATAATATATTTCAAGATTTCATTTCTATGATTAAATTCTTAAATAGTTTTGATGGATTATAACATAATCAAAACAAAGAATTCCATTCAAATACAAGCAGATTTACAGAAAGTGACTGGGAAAAAAAATGCTGCCTCAGTCCCAATATCCAGCATGCATTAACACCTTAGACAACCATTCAAAGTATTGTTAAATAATAGCTTGTGATGAACATCAGTTCTATAACATATGTAGCCCAGATGTCACCTGGCATCCACTTATGTCTTAAGATTTCACCTGAATAATTTGAGCACTCTCTCATTTCATGTCCTATAGATGAGTAATACCCTTCCCAAACCTCTGGTCTATCTGAGCAGCTGCTTCCAATGAATCAACTCAGTGTTAGATTATCTAAATGTTCTGAGTGTGCTGTCTCTGTCTACACTGCATTGATTCGTGCGGATAATTCAGAACCATTCTTTAATTTCTGTCAAATCAAAACAAAAAAACACTTATTCAAAACATGGGAGTGCACTGTGGACTTTTCTGAAGACAGGGAAGCAATTTGCCCCAAGGGAGGGAAAAGTTTACACTACAACGATGTAGATCACTTCAAACAGAAAATTAGACACGATTAGTCCTTAAAAATTTCCACAAATGCTTCTCTTTTCCCAATCTGATCTTCACTTCTAATGTAGAAAGTTTAGATATCTCTCTTCCTTGCTTGACTCCTGTTAATCCATACATTCAGGGTATTAGCCTATAAATAGCTTTCCAAGGAATTTTCCTAAACAAAGACAGTCACCCCACTAAAAAAATAATTTAAACATCAACAATTAATAAAATATTTCTTTAGGCATTGGGAAAATTAGTAAATAATAGTAACAAAACCTTCAGTTTAGTTTGAAGTAACAGTAGCTGTCAATGGTGATCTGACAGTATTCCAGCAGTGGTCAAGATTATATAACAATCAATCGCCTCCAAACATTAACTTAATAACAATCATTTTACTGTCTCTCAACTTTTCCATAGGACAGAAATTTAAAAAGAGTTCAGCCAGGTGGTTCTGAATTCAGCAATGGTTTCAGACAGTAAATGGAACTACAGCAGGTGGGGACTGGCCATACATTTCTCTTTCTTCAGGTAGTCTGAGAGATTTTCCATGTTGTCTCTCCACACAGGCCAACTTGTGCTTCCTCACAGCATGGCATCCTCTGGGAAGTTAAAATTCTTACACAGTAGTTCAGAGTTTCATTGCAAATATTCTAGGCAGCAAGGCAGGAATAGCACCCTTTTATGCCTAGTTGCAGAAACCACAGAGAATCACATCTGTGTAGTCCACAAGTCTACCCAGGTTCAAGATGAAAGAAGACAGACTCACTTCTCAGAGTAGTAATGTAACCAAAATATGGGGTGGGAGATATTGCCGTGGCTGTCTTTGGAAAATACAACCTGCCACATATGTTTAATTATTTATCCTATATTATATCCAAGTTTTCTTAATATATAACTCCAAAAAGTAACATTTATCTAAGTGCCTTATTGTATCATTTTATTGTTATGACAAGTAGATTTCTTTTAGTCACTATCTATATTTAAAAATCTGTGAAACAAATAATGATGGATTATTTTACAAATTTGTTTTTATTTCAGCATATTGTGGGGTTACAAATGTTTAGGTTACATATATTGCCTTTGCCTCACCTGAGTCAGAGCTTCAAGCATGTCCATCATATAGCGCTATTAACCTGTCTCCCAGGTGAGATTGATAGAACTACTGAAGGTTTTGTTGAAAGTGTGGCAGTGCTACTCGGGGTATAGAATCTGGGAGTGCATCTACCGGGACAGAGTGATGGCCTGAATTCTGTTGTGAGATCTATTTCCAATCTGGCTCTAAGAAACATATTTGAGATTCCTGGGTCTTTTGGTTTGATCCTGAATTCCTATAAATTCCCTGTTCCCCTGTCAGATGTATATTTGCAAATATTTTCTCCCACTCTGCAGGTTTTGTTCACTCTGTTGATTATTTCTTTTGCCATGCAGAAGTTTTTTAGGTTAATTGAGTCATATTTGTCTATTTTTTTGTTGTTGTTACCTGTGCTTTTGAGGTCTTAGTCATGAATTCTTTACCTACACCAATGTCTAGAAGAGTTTTCCCTAGGTTTTCTTCTAGGATTTTTATAATTTCAGGTCTTACATTCAAGTCTTTAATCCATTTTGAGTTGGCTTTTATACAGAGTGAGAGATAGGGGTCAAGTTTCATTCTCCTGCATGCAGCCATCTGATTTTCCCAGCACCGTTTATTGAAAAGAGTGTTCTTTCCATAGTGTATGTTTTTCCTGACTTTGTCAAACATAAGTTGGCTATAAGTATATGGTTTTATTTCTGGGTCCTCTATTCTATTTCATTGATCTATGTGTCTATTTTTATACCAGTACCATGCTATTTGGGTTACAACAGCTTTATGTAATAGTATAGTTTGAAGTCAGTCAATGTGATACCTCAAACATTGTTCTTTTTGCTAAAGATTGCTTTGGCTCTTTGGGATCATTTTTGGTTCCATATTTATAATTAGAATTGTCTTTTCTAATTCTATGAAAAATTATGTTGGTATTTTCATAGGGATTGCACTGAACCTATATATTGCTTTAGGCAATATGGTCTTTTTAATAATATTAATTTTGATCAACAGCATGGGATAATTTCCCATCTGTGTCATCTACAATTTCTTTCACTAATGTTTTATAGTTTTCCATGGAGAGCTCTTTCACCTCTGTGGTTAAATATATTCCTATGTATTCTATATTTTTTGTAGCTACAACAGATGGAATTACCTTCTTGATTTGGTTCTCAGGTAGATCATTACTGGTATATAGAAATGCTGCTGACTTTTGTACACTGATTTTGTATCCTGAAATGTAATTAATTAATTTATCAAACTTAAGAATTTTTTGGTTGAGTCTTTAAGGTATTCTAAATATAAAATCATATCATCAGTGAACAAGGACAATTTGACTTCTTTGTCAATTTGGATGCCTTTTGTTTTTTTCTTTTGCCTGATTGTTCTGGCAAAGACTTCCAGTGCCATGGTGAATAGGGGTAGTGTGAGTGGGCATCCTTGTCTTGTTCCAGTTCTTAGAGGGAATGCTTTCAACTTTGGCCTATTCAGTATTATGTTGGCTGTGGGTTTGTCTTATATGGACTTTATTATTTTAGGATATGTTCCTTCTGTGTCTAGTTTTTTGAGAATTTTTATCATAAAGTGATGCTGAATTTTATCAAATACTTTTTCTGCATCTATTGAGATGATAATATAGTTTCCTTCCTTAATTCTGTTTATATAATTTATCGCATTCATTGATTTTCATATGTGGAACCATCATTTTATCCCTGGTATAAAGCACACTTGATCATAGTGTATTATCTTTTTCATGTGCCAATAGATTAGATTAGGTAGTATTTTGTTGAGAATTTTTGTGTCTATGTTCATTGGGGATATTGGTGTGTAGGGGTATTTTGTTGTTGTTGTGTCCTTGTCTGGTTTTGTTATCAGGGTGATACTGGCCTCATGGAATGAGTTGGGGAGAATTCCCTCTTTCTCCATATATTAGAGTAGTTACAGGAGGATTGGGATTGGTTCTTCTTTGTGTGTTTGGTAAAATTCAGCTTGAATCCATCTGGTCATGTGCTTTTTTTGTTGTCGTTGAAATAGTTTTAATTACTGATTCAATCTCACTACTTGTTATTGATCCGTTCAGGAATTCTATTTCTTTCTGGTTCAATCTTAGGAGGTGGTGCATTTCCAAGACTTTATCCTATTCTTCTATGTTTTCTAGTTTGTGAGTGTATACTTTTTCATAATAGTTTCTGATGTTCTTTTGTATTTTGTGATATCAGTTGTAAATTCCTTTTTCATTCATGGTTCTTTTTATTTGGATCTTCTCTCTATTTCATAGTTAGTCTTGTTAATGGTTTACCAAATTTTTTATTTTTTGAAAAAACAACTCTTTGTTTCATCGATCATCTATTGTTTTTTAATCTCTATTTCATTTGGTTCTGTTGTGATCATTGTTATTTCTTCTGTTAACTTTGAGTTTGGTTTGTTCCTGTTTTTCTATTTATTTCCTTGATGTGTGATATTATCCGGTGAGTGTGTGATTTTTCTATTTTCTTTTTGATATAGGCATTTAATGCTATAAACTTCCCTCACACTATTTTTGCTGTATCCCACAGGCTTTGGTGTGTTGTGCTTTCATTTTCATTGTTTCAAATTTTTTTTTTTAATTTTCGTCTTAATTTCCTGTTTAGCCAGTGATTCTTCAGGAGCATGTCATTCAATTTTCTTATATTTGCATGGTTTGTAAAGTGCCTTTTCTTATTGATTTCTAGTGTTACTATGCTATAGTCTGAGAAGATACTTGATATAATTTCTATTTTTTTTTTTCATTTTTTGACTTGTTTTGTGGCCTAACGTGTGGTCTATCTTGGAGAATGTTTCATATGCTGGCAAAAAGAATGCATATTCTGCAGTTGTTGGTTAAAATGCTGTGTTAATGTCTGTTAAGTCTATTTGTACTAAATTCCAACTTAAGTCTAATGTTTCTTTGTTGATTTTCTGTCGCAATAATCTGTCTAGTGCTATGAGTGATGTGCTGAAGTGTCCCACTATTATTGTATTATGTTATATCTCTTTCTTTAGGTCTATTTATTTTGTGAATCTGGGAATTCCAATATTGGGTGTATATATACTTAGGATTTTTATATCATCTTGCTAAATTGATATATTTACCATTGTACAATTACTTTCTGTCTTATTTTTGTTATTTTTAATTTAAAGTCTATTTTATCTAATATAAATATAGCTACTCTTTCTCACTTTTGGTTTCTGTTTACAGGTAAGGTGAGTTTCTAGTAATCAGCATATAGTTGCATCATGTTTTTTTAATCCATTCTGACAATCTATGTCTTTTAAATGAAGCATTTAACTCATTTACCTTCAAGGTTAAGCTTGATATGGGAGGCTTTACTCCTGTCATATTGTTTATTGCTTTCTAGTTGTTTTACAATTCTTTGTTTCTTTTTCTCTTTCTTTTTGTCTTTGTTGTTTGATGAAATTCCATCATGTTGCCATTTGATTCCACTCTCTTCCTCCTTTTTGTGATTGATTTATAAGGTCTGTGAGGTTTATACTTTTGTGTGTTTTCACGATGGTGAATATAAAACTTTCATTTTCATGTATAAAACCCCTTTTAGCATACCCTCTTCCTGTAGGGCTAGTCTAATGGCGACAAACCTCTCAGCATTTGCTTGTCTGGGGAACACTTTACTTCTCCTTCATTTATGAAGCTTAATGTGGCAGGACATAAAATTATTGACTGACAGTTTTTTTCTTTGAGCACTTTGAAAAGGCCATCCCATTTTTTCTGGCCTATAAGGTTTCTGATGAGAACTCTGTTGTTAGTCTTATGGAGTTTCCTTTACAGGTGACTAGACTCTTTTTTCTCGCTAATTTTAAAATTCTTTCCTTAACTTTGACTTTAGGCATTCTGAATATGGTATGCTGTAGTGAAGTCCTTTTTACAATGTATTTGCTTGGGGATCACTGGGCCTCCTGTATATGGATATCTGACTCTCTTTCTAGACTTGGAAAGATTTCAACAATTATTTCCTTAAATAGGTTTTCTAAATTTTTTGATCTCTCTTCTCCCTTGGAAATACCAAAAATTTGTAAGTTCAGTCATGTTTTGTAGTCCCAGATGTCTTGAAGGCTATGTTCATTTTTTCAATTCTTTTCTTCCTTACTTTTCTCTGACTGAATTATTTCAAAAGACCTGTCTTCAAGTTCTGAGATTTTTTTTCTTCTGCTTGACCTAGTCTGTTATTGAAACTTTTGAATGTAATATATAGTTCCTTTAATGAGTTTTTCAGGTACAGAATCTCTATTCGTGTTTTCTTTTAAAGGTATCTGTCTCCTTGGAAAATTTCTCATTCACACCCTGAATTGATTTTCTGACTTCTTTGTATTGGTTTTCAGATTTGTCTCTCATCTCATTGAGCTTCTTTAAAAAATCAATATTTTGAATTCTGTATCTGCTTTTCAAGGAGTTTTTACTAGGATCTGTTGCTGGACAATTATTGTAGTCCTTTGATGGTGTCATATTTCCTTACATTTTTATGTTTCCTGTTTCCTTCAATTGATATTTGTGCATCTGGTTTAGCAGTCACTTTTTCCAATTTTTTGAAATTGTTTTCGTAAGAGATATTACTTTTGTCCTAAAGATGTATATATGCTGTTTGCTGAGTTGGACGCTTTGGCTTTGATTTTAGGGTGCCTGCAGTAGTGTGCTCTCTGTATGATTTCTTTAATAGTACACAGGGTCAGCAGTATCTGTGATATCCTCCAGGACTTAGGATATGGTTACTAGTTGAGGCTGTGGTGAGGTTTGCTGGGGATTTGGATGTCAAATGAGCCAGTCTTTGGGCCCCATTGTTGGCAGCAGTGGGTTGAGTATGCCTGCTTTTAGGTCCCAGAGCAACTTATCATGGTACTAGAGTCAGTGGGTCCTGAAGGGCCAATTCTTGGGCCTCCAGGTGGCTTGCTCAGAAGGTCATAGTGAGACCAGTGGGTCAGGTATGTAGGTAAGCCAAAGAAAAAGAAACAGATACACAGAGTCCCAATTACATGCCTGTCCTTTAAAAAAAAAAAAAAGCCACCTTTGACATCTCCAGAATTCCTATGACATGCAAACAGAATATTCCTAAATAAAATGACTTTATTTACCAAAATAAATGTTCAAAAGCAGTATAATTTAAACTTAAAATTTAAGTATAATACAACTATAAAAATACTGTTAACCATTTCAGTTCATCACATAAAGAACATTCTAATGGTAAAAACCCTATAAAAGTAAAAAGAGAAATTATTTGCTTAGTATTTCATACATGTAGCATTACTCCAATTTATAAAAAAATGACAAACAAGGAAGATATCTACACCAAATATGACACAAATATACAAAAGACTTATTGGTATTTTGAATGCAAAAAAGAGCTTTAAAAGATGGAAAAATATATCAGCATCTCTCAAATTAGAAGCAGGCTAAGGTCATGAACAGACAGATCACAAAAGAAATAAAACAGGTCTCTAATGTAAAAAAAGGTATAGAAATGTAAAGAAGTGTTTTCACACATGAAATACATATTACTTAATATTAGTACACAGATATAAGTACTACATGGCTGGCAGTGCTACCTGGAAATTAATTTTGCAACATGTGTAAAGATCTTCAAACATTTTCATACCCTTTTTAGCCATGTACTGATACAGCACTCCTGCTTCCAAGTGCAAAAACCCAAGTCAAAATGCTCTAAATGGCTGGGTTGGCTCACATAGGTGAAAATTCCAACAGTGCTTGTGTTGGATTCCACTGTTCAAATATATGATTATGACTGAAATTCTTTCTCTCTCTCTCCCCCCATGTCACTTCTGCTTTCAACCGTGATGACTTTTTATTTCTCAAGCAGGTGGCTCTCCTTCAAGTTGAAAGATGGCAAACTGCACTTTAGGCTTCCATTCTCCCAACTTAATAAGCTGGCAGAAAGTGGACTTCAACTTCCAAATGATTTTCTGTAAAATCCCAAGATGATACCTCATTACATCTTGTTGGCATGACTTGGGTCACACACCTCTTTGAAACAATCATTACAGTCAGGAAATAGGTTCAGCTTCCTTAGATGAGTACAGAGTATGAGGTTCATCCTGCATGAATCAGTACCTGAATCACAGAGATGAAGAGTAGGGAGAGGTGGCTCACAAAGGAAAATCCAGGTGCTGTTTCTAGTAGAAGGAAAATGCATACTTGCACATAAAAATAATAAATGTCCATCATACCCTCATATCCAGTAATTTAACTTCTCAGAATCTAGTCTAATAAAACAATTAGGAAGCAAAGATTATGATATACACTATTTAAATAACAACTATATTTCTTGTAGTACAAAAATAAAAACACTCGTAGAAAAATGGTTTAACTATAATATGAATTTGTTATCATAAAACTACATACTGATTTATGATATTCATAATATTATCACATACAGTTGACCTCAAACAATACATGTTTGGACTCTACAGGTCCATTTATACACAAATTTTCTTCCACATTGGCCACGCTTGAGACAGCGAGACCGATCCCTCCTCGTCTTCCTCCTCCTCAACCTATTCAGTGTGAAGACAGGGAGGATGAAGACTTTCATGATGATCCATTTCCACTTAGTGAGTAGTAAATATATTTTCTCTTCCTTATGATCTTCTTAACAACATTTTATTTTCTCTAGCTTACTTTATCATAAGAATACAGTGTATAATATGTAGTAACATATAAAATATGAGTTAATCAAGTGTTTATGTTATTGGTAAGGCTTCTGTTCCACAGTTGGCTATTAGTGGTTACATTTCGGGGGTATCATTTGCAACTGTGCAGTAGGTTGGCTTCCTAAACCCCACGTTGTTCAAGACTCAATTGTTTATGATTTAATAATACAGATTAATATCATATGAATATCAATATTAATACTATTATATTATTGACTTTATATATATATAATATGTATTTTATCTATGTGTACACATAGACATACACACACACACACACACACACACACACATACACATATTGCAACCATGGGGTAAAACACAACAGTATGTGAAAAGATAGGATAAAAATCTATATATAATGTATGGTCTCAATTTTGTTCACATTTGTATTTGCCAAAAACATAAAAAAACAGCTAAAAGGAAATAGACCATAATGATAATCTAGTGTGGGGGAATTTAGGGTATTTTCTGTAGGACCACATACTAGTTTTTATCAAGTAAAAACTCTGTCAAGGGGTTTCAGAATGCAAGAATTTGGTAGATAATTATTAAGCTATTCAACACCTGCTTTGCATAGATAGCTTGAAATCATTAAACATCTGAGGGCTAGCTGACCTCTTAAGTACATAAATCTGAGCATCACTGGAAATCTTTGAACTTTCATATCTACCTCAGTAAAATGGGAATAATAATGTGTGCTTTGCACACCTCACATGATTATTATGAAAGTCAAATGGTATAAATAAAAGCACTTCTAAAATTATGAAGTGCTATAAAAGATGATAGAATCAACATCTTGAAATAAAGATCCCAAAGCAATCCTGTGTACTCTTCCCCACTAACACATTAAAAACTCAAACATAAGTAGCATAATAATTTCTCATGGATCTCCCAGTTACTTGTCTTGCTTTGGACTTTATTTCTAAGTGTGTAAGTGGGGATAATATGACTTCTTTGTTCAGTTTTATGAGATGTAAACCTCATTGATAAGAGATAACATTGAACTACTAGTGCCTGGCACACAGGAGGCATTTAACAAATATAAATTATCTGCCTGCTTCCTTCTTATATCCTGCCTATTCTCTCATCTATAAAATGTGCATAGTATAAATGCGCAGAGTTGGTGAGAAGTAGGTAGATGACATCCAAGAATCCTTTCCACCTTTCAATTTTGACTTTTCCATGAAAGACAAATCTCTTTCACGTAGCAGGATAGTGGATTATGCAGAACAAATGGCCCAATCAGTGGCTTCAAAGATTCAACACTCTGCCTAGAACATGCCAGTAAGGATGACAGCACAAAGTACTGCTATTCTTGTGTGCCCAGGGAGTAGTAATTCTTGCATAAAGGACCACTGGGATTCAGGGCCTCCCAACATACCTCTGCCCTGCTTGTGCCCCTAAGCAAATTGGGAGCTTTAAACACACATGGGTTTCATACGGAGTCATACCGAGGGTATAGGCCACCTGCCGCATTCCCACAGGTTGCCAAATATCCAACTATAATTCGATAAAGAGTGGTCAAGAATAATAATAATAATAATAATAAAAACTACTCGAAAAACACATAGGACTTTCTAAATTTAAGAACTATGCCTTTCCCTCTTCTCCCATAAAATTCAAACTACCCCTGTAGCCCTGTGGACTTGTCACCACCTAAACTCTGCCCCTCCCTTCTCCTGCAGCCGCTAGGGAAGTGTGTGCAGAATGCAAGTTCACCAGGGGCCATATTCCCTTGCTCTTGCCTTGACCCTGTGGCAATTCTTCAACAGTCAAGACAAGAGCCTGTTTCTTTACCAAAATTGCTGGAGCCTGACTAAAATCTTAAGCAACTGAGAACATAGCCTGTCCCCACAGGGTAGGAATGTATTAGGCACCCTATAAAAGTTATTTTTAAAGTTTTATTTAAGGAACAGCAGCTGGAGAATAAAGAAAAGAAAGGTGAAACACGATTCCTTTATACCCAGGCTGTAAGCCCTCTCCCATCAATCTCTCATGGCTTTCTGTGGGAATTGCATCCATGTAAATGTTTAAATCTGACCTCCAAAACTGGAAACTGGAGAATCCAGAGGTAAAACAAACAGGAAATACAAAACAGCCATGTTTGATCAGATCCTTGCTTAATTCTAATAGGGGTGTTTGACAACAGGCTTGTAATTCTTTCACTGGATTTGGAAGTAATTACCAGAAAAATTAAAGAGACATTAAAATACCATCACATCTAATGAACTCACTGCCATTCAGAAATTGTTTCCAATCAATGCACTGTAAATGTTAACAATGGGAGGTTTTCTAGCAGTTTCTCTCCTGTGGATGAGACAGTAATCATTTGAGTAATCAGGAAAAGAAATGTAGCAGACTGCAAAGCTATGAAATAAATGAATATTAATGCAGTCTACATTTTATTAATCTCTGACTTATGATGAAAATTTATCTTACATTTTATTGCTATTTTAATAATATTTCATTTAAATTATATGACTGCTATATCTGTTTCTCTTAAGAAAGCAATGCATCCTGGGTTTTGGATTCATCTCAGTTCAACCAGGATTTATTGAGAGCGCCTACTGCATATGAAAGACAGTTCCTACCTCAAGAAGCTTTTACTATTGTAGGAGGAAATATATATGTGCATACAGAAAACTGAATATATGAGATGCAAAATGCTGTGAGGCTAGAATGGGGGAAACATCATATCCAATAAAGGGGTTTCAGGAATATTCTACTGGAGATTACCTTGAGGAATGGTAGAATTTTGACAGGAGAACAAGAGGAGTATCATAAGCAAGAGCAAAAAGTAGGAAAGCACTTTGCATGTCAGAAAACAGGAAGTAATGCCTTAGCAGCATGAGGTGAGCAAAGATTCCAAAAGGAAACAGGTATGAGCCTGGTTCTGCACTTGCTAGCTGTTTGACTTCTAGCAGGATAAATAACTACTCTAAGTCTCTGTTTCCTTGCATATAAAATTGAGCCACTAATAAGTAAGCTATGAAAGTAAAACCATGCATATGAAGTACCTGTCATAGTACCTGGCATATAAGGAATGCTCAATAAATGATTAACGCAAAAGGGAAAGAAGAGAGGGAAGGGGGGGGGGAAGGAAGCGAAAGAGGGAAGGAGGAAAAAAAGGAAAGACATGGAAAGGAAGGGAGGGGGAAAAAGGAGTGAGGGAAGGAAGGAGAAAGAAATGAAGATAAGTCAGGGGTTTCTGAGGGGCTTAAGATATATATTTTGGATCCATTTGCATATAAGCCCAACACAAGAGGACAAGCATCATAAACTAAATGGGGGCAGAGGACAAAACTTGCCTCTCGGTATCTTGTGGTGGAAAAAGGAAGAGCTGTATAAGGTCATTCAAGACTATGGAATAAGAATGGAATATTAGGTTCGGATTTGGGCCCCACCAAGGTCTGTGTGATTTTAACAAAAATTTCTAGAACTTCGTGAGTAGAAAAATGCCTTTCTCACAGGATCATTCTGAAGAATAAAGGTGGTAAGGTGCATAAAATCATGTAACACCATGTCTTGTCTATAGCTAACCATCAATAACTACTAAGACCCTCCTCACTCTGTTGCTTGCCTCCCTCAGAGAAAGAAAAAGGAGCAATGAATTTAAAGAAAAAAAAAATGGTAGAATACAAGGGAGTCACAGTGGCTATAACAGAATAGAATAGTACAGGGAATGAAAAAGAAATGCTCTGAGGGTCATTATACGCAGTTACCATTCATCTGTAAGATTTCAGTATCAGTGGAGGGTTTGGAAAAAGAAGCCGGATTATATATTGAAAATATTAAATGAGCAGTAAAGTCCTAGAGCAGCAGTATCTCATTCAATGTGTTTCTACTTCATGTCAGGTTATGAAGCCAAATATTAAGAAAAAAATAATAGCATCGTGAGTGTTAAGGTTAGGTGAGTTTTATTTTATCTCAATAGTTATGTTTAGGGAATGAATAACATAAAACCAAAAAGAAAATAGAAGGAAAGAGGAGGCTGAAGATGAAGACAAAAGAAATGGCATGTCCTAGTAGATGTGAATTAATTCTTAAACATGGGTAAAAAGTTAGTTTTGACAAAGAGATACATCTCCTTTTGAGTTAAAGATATTAATATTTATAGTTGGTAGAAGTACACAAATTTTTTGACGGGGCGACAAAAATGTCTAAGAGATGTCATGCCAGAGAGAGTGCGTTATCTGAGTCAACAGGGTTCCAAGAGTGAACTCCTGTTCCAAGAATGCTTAACAATCCAGAAGTGGAGTGTTAACAATAGCTAAGGATTCCCAAATACTAGTGAGCACTCTATAAAAATCACCGATCATGTGATCTCAATAAAACACAGAGGCACACACCGAGGGTGATGGACCAGAATTTTGAGTAGGTAGAATCAAGCCTTGAACGATCCACGATCAGAGTGTACAAATAGAAGTGTAGAAGGCAGAACATTGAGATCAGAGAGGGTGACTTAGAATTCAAAGGGTGGATCTAAAAGTTTTGAATTTCAGTTGGGCTCTCTCTTGCTGCGGGGGTCAGAGAGTTAGCACAATTGGAAGGGTTCCCTTGGGTCTAGAGTTGATGGAGAGATTTTTTTCTGAGGCTTCAGGGAAATACTAACATCAAGGGAAAGAAGACTTATTAACTGGGGTTAGGGTGAAAGAGATGCCCCAAATAAAAGATATTAAAAGCAAATACTGAATGCTGACAAATGAGCCCATGTTCAGAGGGCCAATAGAGTAAGAGATCAGTAGGTGAGAAGTAATCCTGGGTACATGCCAGGAGAAAGGATCGGCTGCAGCACGGCTCATAGGCAGGCCTGCCAAATGGACAAAATAACTCAGCAACAGCCTTTCTATGCTCTAGGGTGGTTGAAGTCAAATGAACATAAAGGGTTTGAGGAGGTGAGAAGCTGTAAGATCAGAATGCTAGAAAGCTCACTGAAAGGTTTTATGGAACCTTCAAAGATGATAAATTAGGCATAGTGGAGAGACTTTTTAACAGATCTAACAAAAAGTGGATGCAAGACAGCAGCTTCCTGAGTTTAAAAAAAAATTTAAAAATGGTCAAAATGGAATGAAAATTGTGTAGGTGTATCTAATATCATCACATATTATGTAATTGTGCACTATATGATATATTTTATATAACACAATATTTCTCCATACTTTTGGTAACTATCAATAAAATAATTCAAATGTTACTTGAAAATCGCATAAATGAATGGAGTCCTATTTGAGAGTGCTGAGAGAAAATTAAATGCTGTAATTTAAATAAAAATGTAAGTTCACTTAAAATTTTGGAAATTGAATTGAATTATTTTGGTTAAAATTCATAAGACAATTATTCACATTTTTCTGGGAACCAGAGAATGATTGCTTTTAAAATAAATCAAAAAAGGATTATTGCTGTTCATTTTTGATGACTCCAAACACATAGTACAAAATTTGGCTCTTAACAGGCAATATATACATTGTTTAGGTTGAATTTAATGTTTACTTAATATTGAGAGCATAAATTTCAATACACAATTCTGGATTACATTACTTGTTTATAATTTTAAGATCTATTTTTAAGCCTAATTCCACTTTCCAAAAGAATTTTGTTCAATTCCAGGTAATTCAGTTATTGCAGGTTCTTCCATCTCCGTTTCTACCTTCTACATGGTTGTATCTAAATATGAAAAACCTGTAAATACTTGGACCTGGAGAAACTTCGAGGTAGCACATGGAAGATGATGTATCGGCAGCCTGTTTAAACCAATGAAAGAGTTGTTCTCTGTCCATCCTTCTGGGTTATTTACCTTACCTTACATTTGTTCTTACTCTAATGCATCTGTCACAGGGTTTCTCCTGGTCCCAGTTTCCACGAAATACTTCTGAATGCCTTTTAGGCAAATTAAAATTTAAAAATATTTACTATTCCCCTTGGGTATCAGTTTGCTAGGGCTCCCATAACAAAGTACCACAAATTGAAAGGCTAAAACAACAGAAATTTATTTTCTCATGATCCTGGAGACTAAAAGTCCAAACCAAGTTGTCTGCAGGGTTAATTTCTTCTGAGGGCTGTGAGGACAAACTTGTCCCATGACTCCTCCTCCTCTGGTGGCTTTCTGGCAATCTTTGGTGTTCCTTAGTTTGTAGACCCATCACCCCATCTCTACCTTGATGTTCACATGGCATTATTTCTATGTACATATGTCACCAATTTTCTTTTTTATCATATTAGATTAAATCATGGTCATGTTAGATTAAGGTCCACCCTAATGACCTCATTTTAACTTGATTACCACTATAAAGACTCTGTCTCCAAATAAGGTTACATTGTGAGGTACCGGAGGTGAGGACTTCAGCATATGAGTTGGGGTGAGAGGGGCACAATTCAACCCAACACCTTACCATATTCAACACAGGGAAACGGAGGTCATTTCAAGACCATATGCCTAGAAGTCCACACAGAACCCTATCTACTCTCCTATTCCCTATCCTTACTGGGTATGGCGCTCACTACAGAGCTTGGTAATTTTCCAGTTTTACCCCAGAAGTGACACAATTTCCTTCTGCTTTCAAATCCCCAAATGCTTCTGAGGTTTATGCAGTATCTCCTACTAGCGCTCAATCAGGGAGCAGGAACCTACTCAGAGACAGGCACTGCATCAAATCTTTTTACTTCCCAGGTCAGGAATCTTCATTCCCTCAGAGCAGGAAAAACTCACTCTTAACAACAATGTTCAACCTTTCCATTCTCTTATTCATAGTTTAAATTGGTATCACTGATGATTTCAGCACTAAGTACCTTCAACTTAAAAGCTTTAACTTCTAAAATTGAAAAATCTTTGTCTTCCTTTTTGACATTATCATGTCTCTTCTGTGGCAATGAATGAAGAAAAGGCCATGGAACAAAAAGAACTACCAGGAATAAAACTTGTACCAGTTAACACGCTAGTAATATCTAACATGATGATATTTTCATCCTGCTAGACCAACATTCTCCAAAGTGTGTCTTTCAAGCACTTGTTTCTCAGGATTAATATCAGGTTATCAGAAATTGAAAGAAAAAGAAAAGTTTCGTAGTCAAATACATTTGGGAAATGCTGAATTAAATAAATTTCTGAACCACAGATATTTAGATAAGAAAGAGATTTTAGGTTTAGTTTAATTGCATTTTTTTTATTTCAACATATCATGGGGGTACAAATGTTTAGGTTAACTCCATTTTTTGACAGAGGAAGAATCTCGTCACACAAGGAAGAAATAACTTATTCAAGATTGCATAGCTACTAACACACAACTCAGTATTTTTATTCTCAATGCAAAGTTTTTTCCCCTTTATATATTAAATTACATATTTTAAACTCATATGCATATACACACAGAAAATAAGTAATAGAAAAGTAATAACATAAATATTATGCCATTCAATTCAACCAATATTGGGCATCTACTATGTACTGGCAATATCCTAGACATTGAGGATAATAGCAAAGGAAAAGAAATGAACACTGACTTTAAGGAACTCAGTAAGTGGATATAGTACAATCCTACAATTATTTGTGTGACAACTATAATCTTTACGTACTAAAAAAAAAGAGATAGTTATTCTGTAGGATAGAAAGCATTTTCCATTCTCTATACAATAGCTGTTATTACTTACCACTCAAGCAACTTAAATATAGTCTAAAATGTGAAAGCAACATAATTCTGGTTAGTGGAAATTATACCTGATTAATCTATTAATGTGCTTATGAAACTTCTTAGAAAAGATGACAACCCGAAGACTGTTCATAAGAAACTTGTTCGTCACATACATGCAATTGTTTTAAAAAGAGAAAACAAAGTTCAGAATAAATAGAAATTCTTCTTGATGGAAACAGAAACAATAACTTTTCAGAAAACTGCCAATTCCAATTTTAAGAAAACCATACATACAGCTAGATGAGAACTTGGGCATTAGCTAGTTCATCCATCTCTTTTATTCAAGATATAACTAAGGAATTAAGGTACTCATACATGTTTCTAATTATCTCGATATAAGAGTGAAGAGTAAAATCTCCAAGTTTGCAGATCAAACAGTATAGTGAAAACAATAAAAATAAGCAGAACAAGAGGAAGAAGAGTAAACTGAAGGAAGATTTTTTGATGCTATGTGAGCAGAGAGACTACTGACAAACATATTTCAATGTGAACAAGTATATTAGTGCCTTAAATATAAGTAATCCAAAATATCACAATAAAGTGATTCTAAAATATCAGTTGTGATTTGGAATAAGACCTAGAAGACATTATAATATCTTCCTTATAAAAGTTAACATACTATTACAACACAAAATGCCTACTTAAAGGCTAATCGACATCATCTGGGAAAAACAAAAACTTCTCATCGTTCCTTAATCTTTTATCAATGCAGAGAGCTGATACTATGGGGTAGATACCATGGAGTATCTTCACCTTTATCATTTTATGCAATTCAGGGTGAAATTTGAGATAACTCAAAGAAAAGAAAAAGTCATCCCAGGAATCATAGTTATCAGCACAAAGAAAAATAGAAGAAAATCTCATTTCTGTGACAAGAAAGAAAAAGGCTAAGAGCAAATACCATGTAAGTACATTTTTTCATGTACGTCATGAACTACATATGAAGTCACCTATTTTAATGGTGATATGATGAAAACAGGAGATCTCTGTAGCTTGATCAATGCAATTATAAGATACATAAGTCAAAGTTCTTCATCCAGCAAATAGTAATGCGTGCAGTCCATCATTATAAGGTGTAACACAGTCTGATGATGCTCAGACTTCACTCAGTAGGTTGTTTAGGTGAAAAAAGAGTTAAAATCTGATATTGCATGACATGGCTATTAAAAAAGTAGACACCCAAATGCTTACCACTATGTCTCATCACTTAGCGCTTTTACCACAAAGCTTTAGTCTGTGAGACATATTTAGAAAAATCCTTTCCTTTGTAAAGCTTCAAAAATTCAACCATACATAATTCAGAGATCTAGAATACATGAACCTTTGAAAAGAGAATAAAAGGCGAATTTCTGCAAACACCCTGGTTTTTCCCATATTTGTAAATGAATGGGCCACAGCTCATTATGGCTGGGTAAGCAAGACCACTGCAGGATGAGTTTGAAGGCAGCCACTGTCATTATGAGAATAGGAAAATTGATTTACAGTCTGTGACGTGGTCTGGTTGAAACACATCAAGATGTGGTAATAACAGGGCATTATTACCAAGATCAAGTATCTTTAAAACTACACCACAAGGTTTGGTAAATTCATGGTTAATCTTGATTTGTAGACCCCATTTATCTATAATTAATTGCAAAATAGAGATTTTAGCTTAAATAAAATCATATACCTTCAGTCAAAATAAAATAAAAATTACATTGGTGATATGGATAATTTGGCCAAAACTTAGATACCATTTTTTAATGAATAGGAGAAAATTAATATTTAAAAAAGAGATACTACCACCATTCAATCTTGCCATCTGCTCTAAAGCCACCACCATAGAGCCAAAGAATTTAGGACTTTGTCTTTTAGTTCAAGTGCTCTATTTAATATCTTATTACTTCTATAAATTTAATTTGGTTTTACTCTCAATCTCATGTGTTATTTTAAAAAACTGCTGAAATTAAAAATAGAAGAAAGCTGATGGAAACTCTCCGTGGATAAAATATGTATTTTTATTAAGCCACTTTACTCCTGGCAACCGCTCTCGTGGTGTGGTGGTGGTAGCATTCCTAAAATGCCAACATTCCGCTGGTACTGAACATTGGCACTTTTTGCAAATAACTGAAAACTCTGAAGTCTAATCCGTGTGAATTTCCCACCTCATGCCTAGTAAACTACACAATTTCAGGGTAAACTGAAAAAATGATAGAACCTCGTGGAGAATATTCAGATTCAGAGGTAGGTTATCTTTCTGTATTCCCACTCATGCCTAATAAAAATTTAGTGGGAAAATTTTTTTAAACCTTCAATCAATGGAGTCTTAGTCTCAGTTTCTTTTGGTTTAGTTAGTTAGTTAGCTATTAGTTAAATCAGTCTCTCTCATGTGAATGCCCTGGTGTTTCTAATTTCTCTCCTCTACTACCTTTATTCATCTTACCTGGGTAACTTGGAGGCTTATGTGACTCTCTACCATTACCCTTCTCAACAGCCCCCCTTTCTTCCCCATAAACACCCAGACATCTGTGGATCTTCTGCATGAGATGAAAAAGCTAAGAAGAGCCAGGAGTGTAGCTTTTTGTTTCATCCATCTAGCCACCATCTTCCTCCAAGTATGGGCAAGTCTCTGAGCAGAAAGCCATGTTTCTGCTAGAGTCTGAAGCTTCTCTGGATGATGCCTAAATGGGCAGGCTTTTAATCCCCAGTACAGAACTTTTGCATCTGCCTTCCTCTCCCATCTCCCAACTCCCTCTCTGTTCTATGTATAAAGTTTAGCATCCTAGGTGCATTGAATTAAGTTTAAGGTTTAAGTTAAACACTCTTTAACTCTATTAATACTGTTTCCTTCCGTGGATTTAAAAAAATCAGCTTTGTCTCTCATGAGTCCTTTAGTCAAGGTAACATCTGCTTTCCTTTTGAAGAGGTGAAAATGATTCAATGAGAAGGGAGTCAAAAGAAAACAAGATTTCATGACATGAAAATGCATTTGAAAATATTTCTAATAGCACCCCAGTGGATAGATACATTATGCTATCTACTTTGTCAATATTGATAAATTTCCCAAATTAAGGAGAAGAAAGACCTTCAAAATGCTCTTCCAGAGGCAATCTTTGTATCATGTCTGTGGGTAGAAATGTGGTGATTGGCTTCAGAATCTTACGGCACATCTTTTGAAGCTGTTCAAAGGGAAACACTATATAGTTAATGATGACAATAGTTAGTGATCATGCAGAGCTCAAAACACAGTGTGCACAGTGTCTACAGACTCCAATATTTTCAAGACTAGGTTGTGTGCACATCCTAAGGCAGTTTTTAGAAGTGCAGTCCAAGAGTCACTTACATCAGCAACATAATGTGAGGCAGATTTCATGGCCCCAGACTAGATCTACTGAATGAGAATATTTTAGGACAGAAGCTAGCATTATCCATTTTTAATAAGTTTCAGGGATGATTCTCATGCACATTTGTGACTGAGACACTTTAAAACTTGATATCTCACAAAGGGCTATAGACATTTCTCCTCCTCTGGATAATTTCCTGAAGCCTGAACTCCACCAATCTGTTCTGATCTAATTTACGATAGCTTGTTTGTCAGAGATTAGAAAAAAATGGATATCTATACTGGATTCTAAAAAGTGATAGAAAAAAACATGAGAAAGCAAAACATATTATGTGTAACAATCCTTGTTTCAATGTTGCTTGACATGTAGCAAATCTCAATAATACTTCATGAGTCATCACCTGTGAAATTTATATTTTGTTAATTTATGAAGGCTCTTCTCAAAGTGATTGATAATTTCAGACTTTCTAAATTCAAAATTTATCAAATTCATATACTGATTGGCACAAATAAAAGCATTTGCATTCATGTATACAGACAACAGAAGACTTCAGCAACTTTGCCTTAATTTTTTACAAACTTGCCCATGCATACATGCACACAATTGATCTTATATATTTCTTGTCCTTATTCTTCATGTTTTCTTAAACATCATTTTTTTTAATATCCTATGCTCTATTAGTTTAATTGTTTATTTCACTCATCAGAAGACACACAATCAGCAAGTTTCCCCTGAATTTATTTTTAAGTTATATACTGTTAGGAAGAAAGATTTATTCCTAACTATTCAAATTTCTCTAGGGAAGAATTTACCCTCAGCACTTCTGGTCTGTCTCTATTCCCTGGGAGAGGAGAAAGGGGCAGAGAGATGTACCTGATTGACAAGATGTGGAACAAGAAACTGAATCTGCACAGTTCAGCACCTTCCTCCTTTTGAGAACTTTCTTGCCTACAGAGTGTCTGCATTCTGGTTTACTCCTCCAAGACATAAATTTTACAAAATAAGCACTCCCACATGAGGAAGCAAATGGCTGTTTAAAGCTGTCTGTAACTTAGTGGATGAACCTAACTCTGAGGTTTCATACTAGGAATCTCATTGTTGCCATATCCTGCAGTACATCATATTTTGATATCCATATGCTTGAATATTTTTTGTCTATCTCTAAATTGGTTTCAAACTCAAAAGGAGAATAAGAGTAATATTTATTGTACTCCTCCAATCCCCAAAACTATTACATAATTTACATAAATATATGTATAATTTGTAACATATGGCCACTCTTACTGGGTTTTCTTCGTATTTCTCTTTTTTGACTTTTAAAGTAGACTTTGTATTTATATTTAAGAAAAGCTATGGGGGTCTGCAAATATTCCAGAATAAAAGGCAAATAATAGATCGAAAGGTTAATTACAGTAGCATCATGACAAGATTTCTTTTTTAATTATAGTATAGGGTAATTGGTAATAATCGTTAGGGGAGAATTTCCATTCTCCACCCCTTCTGTTTCTCTGTGAAGAAGCTGCCTTTAGAGCAAATTCCCGGCCTCTCTCCCGGTCCACCCTGTCATTCACTTTTTCCTCTGGAGGATGGAGTTACGAGGAAGAACCTAGGATTGTGTGGCCCAGCCCTTCTGAATGTCACCTTTGGGACATGCCTGCCCCAGAGAACATGTATACCATTGGTTTCCTGATAGACAGCATCTTGTGGTGGTGGCCTATGCCTTTTCCGCATTTCCTGTGCACATGCAGATAATTCTGCTTAATACTGGGTGCAATATTGTGAAATTCATTATTTCCACCATCCTGAGCCATATTCTGCAAACAGTTTTGTCAGCAATTGTGGACATATTTTCATCCTCAGTTTTCTCAACTGCTGTGCCTATCAGTTGCTTTCAAATCAACTAGGGGATGAGGGTTTGTTATTTACTAGGTTCTCCAAACCAAAATGCCCCAAATCACTAGACCTTAAGCTCTACTGGAGCTGGGCTTAATATCTTTTTTTTTAATTGCTATGGTGTCGGCACCTAAAATAGCATTTGTCACACATTAGGCACTCCATAAATAGCTGTTGGATTTTTCAGAAGAATTGGAATTTTATCATTTTTATACTTAAGGTGGTTACAGTTATACATGCCTTCAGTTTTTTCAAGAAAAGTCTCAGAAAACAGAAGGAAATGAAGTTCTACCTTAGATATTTGTATAGTCTCTGGAACTAAAAGCTTTTTAAAGTTCCTTTCATCTCTAAAATTCTAGGAAAATTTGAATAATTTAATCTTAGACAGAATAAAAAATCCTCAAAGTAAAGATTCTTAATGAGTTTTGTTTCATTGCATGATCTTAAAACGCAGTTAATGCCCATCATAATGGCTAAAATTTTAAAATAATGCCACACAAAATGCTAGTGAGGTTGCAAAGAAACTGGATTACTCAGACCTTGCTGGTGGGACCGTAAAATGATACAGCCGCCTTGGAAAGCAGAAAAATTTGGCTTCAATTTTTCTTATGAAAACTTACAGATTTAATATTTTTAATAAATTTAATTATAATTAAAAAAAAAAACCTAAGCAGGAAACTAACATGCAACCCAGCAGTTGCTCTTCTGAACACTTATTGTGGAGAAGTAAAAACTTGTGTT
>RJWJ010006122.1:0-64183 GCA_004363605.1 Indri indri
TTCTTCTTCTTTGAGACAGGGTCTCGTTCTGCCGCCCAGGCTGGGGTGCAGTGGCACGATCCCGGCATGATCATGGCGTGATCACTGCAGCCTTGACCTCCTGGGCTTGAGCAATCCTCCTCTCAGCCTCCTGTCTAGCTGGGACTACAGGCACGCACCACCATGTCTAGCTAATGTTTTTTTATTGCAAGGAAAGTTCACTTTTATTTAGCATGTTTTTTCAAAATATATTAACACAATTTCTTTAAAAAATTGTTTTTTGAGAGCAGTTTTAGATTCACGGCAAAACAGACAGGAAGATATTAATGCAATTCCCATATACTCCCTGCCTGCACTCAGGCACAGCCTCCCTCACCGTCAGCATCCTCCCCCAGAGTGGTCCATTTGTTCCAGTGGCTGAGCCTACACTGACACACCATTATCACCCAGAGCACACAGTTTACATTAGGCTTCACTCTTGGTGCTGGACATTCTATGGGTTTGGACAAATGTATAACGACATGTATCCACCATCGCAGGATCCTGCAGAGTAGTGTCACTGACCTGAAAACCCTCTCCTTACCATGTTTGACAGCTGGCTTGTAAAATTCCTGAAAATGTAGCAGTTGTCTCTTGTGAGCTGGTACAAGCCAGCCTCAGCACACCACTGCACATACCTAGTATCTTATAGCTGAGGGATCCTTTGTAATTTTACATCACCATAACAACCATCTAAACCCCATTATAAGAGACTCCCAGAAGATCACAGTTAAAAGAGACCCCAGAGATCATCAGATCCTCCCTACTGACCTCTGTGCCTGATGCATCGGTTCCATCTGCAGTCTGGTAAAAGGATATTCCAGGGCTACTGCTGCTCAGATTTCTCCAGTCCCAAAGCAGAATCCGTGATTGACGTACACATTTGAAAGTGAAGGGACTTTCTTCAGGCTGCAAACCAGGACTGGAATTTAATCTCTTTCTCTTGTCCCTCTCTAATTTTATCCTCATGCAAACAACCCAATTCCTGATGTCATGATTTAGCACAAGACATGTTTTATTTAAGTAGGGATTAATTTAAAGACCATAAAACCGTGTCATGAAGTAAAATCAATAAATGTTTGTTAGCACTTACTCTATGGTAAGTGTTCAGAATCTCTCCTTTTTTTGCTGAAGAATTTATTTTTAGTGATTCATCACCCATATAAAGGACATTCATTATATAGGTCATAGACAACCTGTATATATTCACTGTATGGTACTTTGACATTCGGAACTAATGGTTCGAGTTAATATAGATAGGAAATATTAAATTCCTCAGGCTAGTCAGACTAAACAGTTTCCAGGAGCTCTTTCTAACCCCCAGTGTTGGTGCTTTTATGGCAAGGTGAAGCTCTTTTGCAAAGCTGTTTTGTGTTTGTTCGCACAGTAGACCATTCCTGGCCTCCCGTGTGAGGCCCCTGGTGCTGGGGGTGGACAGAGCAAGGCAGAGGCGACTGCACAGCCCAGCTTTCTTGCTCAGTATGTGGGTGATTATTCTTCATTCGGACTATCAGGACCTGATGTTTGGGATATTTTTTCATTCCTTATGAAGTCTTGGTTTATTACGAGCCTCAAAATAGAAGCTTCTTAGCTTGAAGGTAGAGTTCTTTGGAAATGCCATCTGACACGCCTCCTAATGGACAGAGTTGCTTTACTAAGTTATAACTGGCAGCTCCATGAAGGTATAATTGACAAAAATTGTATATATTTGCTGTGTACAACATGATGCTTTGATATGTGTATACCTTGTAAGAGGATTCAATCAAACCAATGAACGTATTCATCATCTCACATTATTTTGTGAGTAAATGTGAGAACATTTACTATCTTACCCTGTACTTCTTAATATTTATAAATCAATTAAGAAAAAATGCTATGTCCTATGGCATCACTCAGTGGGCACTTGCCATGTGTTGCCTGAGGTGTGGTCTCTTACGTGTGTGCATTTTATCTTCTCAATTGGACTGTAAGCTCCTAAGGGTAGGTTTATAAGATAACGTGTTCTCCAAAAAAGCTTGCCAGATAGATATTCAGTGTTCAGTAAATGTGGTTTAAATAAGTATGATTTCCTGGAAGATCATTTGATAATAATTAATGAAGAGACTATTTCTTTTTTTGGTCTCATTCTATTTGAAATGTACTACCAACTGGCTTGAACGTTGTTTACAGTGCTGCTACAACCTTTAATTCCTGTTGACCAAATAATGAAACTCAAAGCAACAATAACAATAGTAATGCTCGAATGCTGCTTATCACGTGCTGGGCTCTATTCTAAGGCCCTGCCTCATCCTCTTAGTAAACCTGGGAGGTGGGTGCTATTACTAATCCCATTTTAAGGATGGAAACCAGACAGGGAGAGGTTTGGTAATTTGCTGAGAGCCACGGAGGAGGTGGTGGAGCTGGAGGGGCCCCCGCTGTGGGCTGTGTCTCTTGGATCTAAGTTGGGGGGAAGGAGTGGGGGTCTTTGCCGGTAGAGGTTACACGTGGACCAAGAACTTGTCTCCTTTTTTGTGTGTGAAGTTCAGTGGTCATTTACTAAGGATACAGAACTTTGATATGTTGAATGTATTTTTGGGAAAATGAGTTCGTTAATATTGTGAGTCTTTATAAATATTTAACTCCTAGCTCTTTGAGACTGGTTAGTAAAATATGACTTCGTAAAATATTACTTGGACAATAAAAAGCACAAATAAAAGCAAGCTCCTGAGTGTGGAGCTGGTGAGGGCATTTCTAAATGTTGCTTTGAGGTTTCCAGGATAGCGGTTTGGTCAGCCCAGGCACGGAGGGTAGGTAATTGCCAGAACTCCTGCTTTGTGTACTTTACCTGGTCAAATACTTAATCATTTTACAGTGTCTAAACATGTGTTATTGGATAACATAACCCATGGCTTTTGACTGTGCTAGGGTTAGGGCTGGCATTTTCTCAGCAGAATCGGTTAAAATAAAACCTGGATGTCATACCCCTGCCTGGCCTGTTTTGTAAAATGCAGTTTGAACCACAAGCTCAGCATACTTGTGGTGTTTTAAAACTATGATTGGTTGGTCAATCTTATTTGCTAAGTGGGCTCTGAATGTTTTGATATTCTCTCTCTGGTAACAGGATCTCTAAACCTGCCACACCTAAGTCATAAGTCACCCAACTAAAGAAGAATTCAGAACTCCACTGGGGGTATTTAGAACACTGGTCTGACATGGTCTTGTGTTCTTTTCCTTTTCTTGTGGGGTTATCCGTTGATCGATACCTGTCTTTTGGAGGGAAAGCGTTCTTATGATTGGGTGAACAGGAGGCACCCGGTGGGCACTGTTAAGTTAGGGAATGTGGGGTGTTGGGGGTGGAGCCCAGGCAGCGCTTTGGCTAATCTGGGGAGGCCGCCCTGGGGGCTCCCCGTCTTCCATTTTACGGGAGTGCCCATGGCTTGCTTGAGTGACCAAGCCAAGAATTACTTCTAAAAATGGGGCCAGACTCAGTGGCTCGCTCCTATAATCCCTCACTTTGGGAGGCCAAGGTGGGAGAATTGCTTGTGGTCCAGAGTTTGAAACCAGCTCGGGCAACCTTCTGAGACGCTGTCTCTACAAAAAATAAAAAAGATTAGCTGGGCATGGTGGCGTGTGCCTCTAGTCCCAGCTACTCAGGAGACTGAGACAGGAGGATCACTTGAGCCCAGGAATTCAAGTTTACAGTGAGCTGTGATTGGGCCACTGCATTCCAGCCCGGGGGACAGAGTGAGACCCTACCTCTAAAAATAATAATAATAAAAAAATAAAAATACAGTTGGAAGCAGATGCCCATGGTGCAATTTGTGTCTGACTTCCTTGGTAACTACCTCTTGTCTTATTTCCTGCTTCAAGGGAATATCTTTCAGATTAAACTGAATTTTCCCCCTAATTATATGTCTTAGTGTCAAAGAGATGACGGAAGCAACATCCTGTTTCTATCTTGCTGTCTTATTTGAAATACTGATTAAGGTCAGAGCTCAGTACGTGCAAGAACTTCCTTAGTTTATGAATAGCTCTTAGTCTAATTCATGATCCATGTCTTTCTACTGATATTTTGGTGGATTAGTGGATTGATGTCTCCAGGGCCAGTAGAGTTTTATTATCATCTTCAAGTAGTCCACATTCAAGCAAATCCCCTTTGGATCGTAGAAGTGAGCTTTCCTTCTAAGCTATTATTAGGAATGAGGCCCACATAAGGGCGGTTCCCTGCCCGGGCCGCGGGTTCTGGGTTCAGCAGAGGACTTGAAGGAGTGGCTTCCAACAGGAGGGTCCTGTTCACTGTGGGGGCACCCTGTGGGCCAGGGGGTGAGTTTTACACAGATCAGGCTGGTCAGGGCAGTGGGACGAGAGAGCACCAGGAAGAGCTGGTTATTAGGGCTGGTGCTACCTGCCAAGTGATCTGGCCCGTCCCTGTGTGTTGGTGCCAGTCCCTGTCTCCCTCCTGTCTTCTGTGGCCTGACTCCACGTGCTGTTTGCTGCCTTCCCTGTACTGGGAATCCTAACACCCATGTTTCCTAGCCTGCACGCCCGGCCCTCGCTCCCGACAGAAGTCTGTCCGGGGTGTCTTTGTTGTAGATGTTTTGGACGCTGAACTGTCCTCTGAGCACAATGAAGCCAGTCTCTGCCCTCAGAGGAAGGGGCACAGGCCTCCCCTGCACCGTGTGTCCGTCTGAAAGGAGAGACGTGCTTGACAATTCCAGGAAAACTAAGACATACCGTTTCTCTACCTGTTGTTTCTGTGAAAGGATCTGAGGAGAGAGGGGAAAACGAAGGGACAGTTTTGGGCCCATATATGGATCCTACTTGATGGTGCGAGCATTAGGGCCAGGTTTATATTGGGAAGGGAACTATCTTGGTAGATAAGAAGTGAAAATTCTTGCCAGTGTGACTGAGAGTTGGAACCCATCTGTTGACAGCGTCGGAGGCAAGTGCAGTTCATGTGTGGAGTGTCCTGGGACCTGGCTTTTGGGGTCATAGGGCTTCTGTGAGGGTCCTTAGATGACCTTACCTTCCTTTTGCTCTTTCCTTATTTCTCCATCTCTCTCCCCATGGGGTTAGAAATACATGTATCTGGGCACAAATATACGAGTGGCTCCAAATCCTTTTCTTCCCCTCCTTGCTGCCCCCAAAGTTCTACAGTCCCGCATTCTTGGAGACCAGTGTGATCTCTCACCCTGTGAGGCCCTGGGGTCAACACAGGATGGAGTCAGAGGGAGGCAGATTGGGTGGGTGAGCTCTTTCAACTGGGCCACCTGGACCTGTGTCAGACCCCAGTGGCTCTCCCAAGGGACAGGCTGGGGACAGACTCATCACCTAAGGCCCCGTCTTCATGTGGGGAAGATGAGCTTCCCTTTGTTTCATGTTTTTCCTCATTACTGTGCAGTTAGCCCTGGCTGTGATATAGCGATTGTCCAGTTGCTCACTGGTTAATGTTTTACCTTGCTGATGAACGTGCTTTTCTCAGGCAGCTGTGTGAGGTGGCCACAGCCTCCTAGAGGGTGTGCGTGTGTGTCTCCTAGTGCCGGGGGGCCTCGCCCCCTACACAGCTGCTGTGGCCTTTTGCACAGGGCCTTGCTCTGTCGTTTGTGCCCTCCCAATATGTTGCATCCTGTGGTCGGTTGCTGGCACCACATCGGCAGGGTTTGTTGTGAGAATCTCAGGAGAGTCGGGGGTGTGATTAGCAAGGAAGCAGGTCACAGTGGGTGGAGATTTGTTACTGTCCTAATATGCAGGGCCAACCCTTGAAGTTCGATTCTTCAATTTAAGTCAATGCAATTAATTTATAGACCTACTGGAAGTTTCTCAACCAAAGAGATGACTGTTAGCTCTAACCTGAGCGTAGCCTCAATGGCTGTGTTTTCTCTTTTGTTTTTTGGAATCATTAAAATTCCTCTCAGCTTTCAAAATTGTCATAATGATGCAAAATAGCATATCAGAAACACTGAAGAGGGTCTTTATGCCATTGGTTATTTCGTTACAGCAAGGGGAATGATAATCTAAGCCAGTGGTCCCCAACTGTTTTGGCACCAGGGACCGATTTCATGGAAGACAATTTTTCCACAGACCCAGGGGATGGGAGGGATGGTTTCGGGATGATTCAAGCGCATTACATTTATTGTGCAGTCAAACCTCTCAGCTAACAATAATCTGTATTTGCAGCTGCTCCCCAGCGCTAGCATCACTGCCTCAGCTCCACCTCAGATCATCAGGCATTAGATTCTCAAAAGGAGCATGCAACCTGGATCCCTCACATGTGCAGTTTATAGTAGCGTTCATGCTCCTATGAGCATCTATTGCTGCTGCCAATCTGACAGGAGCTTATGTGGTGATGCCAGCGTTGGGGAGCTGCTGTAAATACAGACGAAGTTTCACTCACCCACCTGCCGCTCACCTCCCACTGTGCGGCCTGGTTCCTAACAGGCCATAGACCAGTACCCCGTCTGCGGCCCCGGGGTTGGGAATCATAGATCTAAGGTGAAGAGCTAGATAGATTTGGTTTGGCTCAGATATTATCCTGACCTGGGTTGAGAGGATCTGGAAGCATCTAGGTGTACTCTCTGATATAGGATTTTCAGATCTCACAGATGACTAATTTCTTCATCCATAGAGCAGGAGAGAAAATGAGGTCTGTGTGCCTCTTGGATGACCGGCTTAATACGTAGATGCTGGAGGCAAAAAAAGCTCTCTAGGGAAAGTTAGACAGCTGTACTTGTTAGCTTTCTAGGCTCTCCCTGTCACTATGTGTATAGAAGTGTTTTTCAAAGCTCTGTTCTACTTCCTAAAATACCTTACAACCCAATTCCTCCTGGGAGGAAGGGAGGCCTGTGGTGTCTGCCTCTCCTGAGATTAAAACCAGTTGGGAGGTGTGGGGGAGACATAGGGAGGAAAGTGACCGAGGCCACGGATCCTTTATCCTCTTAGTGAGGACAACAGATGGCCCAGGTGTGGAGTGTCCAGATAAAGGTTTAGACCTGGGGACCTACCAAATGGGCCTTTTTTTTTCTTTTTGAGACAGAGTCTCCCTCTGTCACCTGAGTTAGAGTTCAGTGCCATCATCATAGCTCACAGCACCCTCAGACCCCTGGGCTTAAGTGATCCTCCTGCCTCAGTCTCCAAAGTAGCTGGGACTACAGGCATGCGCCACCACGCCTGGCTAATTTTTCTGTTTTTAGTAGAGACACGGCCTTACTCTTGCTCAGGCTGGTCTCAAACTTCTAAGCTCAAGCAATCCTCCTGCCTCAGCCTCCCAGAGTGCTAGGATTACAGGCGTGAGCCACTGCATTGGGCCTGCTGGCCTGTCTTTTTTTTTTTTTTTGCCTGTCTTTTTAAATGGAAATCAACTCTGCAGATTTGCCCTTCGTTAGAATCTGAATCCCCAAGCATTCCTCTCATTTGTTCATGGGCTGTTAAAAAAGATTGATAATGTCCGTGACAATTGTATAGATGAGATGAAGTAACTTTTTTGTAAAGTATGGCTCTGACAAAACTGAAGAATAACATCTATGTATAGAATGAGTGAGAAAGACATGGGTTTGAGTCCCAACTCTAACACATGACTGTGTGACTTTGGAGAAGTTACTTGGCCTCTCTGTTCTTTGGTTTCCTCATCTGTAAAGTGTATGTGTGGGGGCGGGGGGATGTTGTGAAAATTATCCGAGAGGATCCATGTAATAAAGCATTTAGCATAGTGTCTGGTAGATGGGAAGCATTCAATGCGTTTTAGCTATTTTGAGACAGAATAGTACAGAGTGGTACAAGTCTTGACTTCACCTCTAGTTGTGTGACTGTGAGAAAATAGCTGAACCTCCCTCTCTGAGTCTTGCCCTTTTCATCTGTAAAGTGGGGATATTCGTTCCACCTACGTGAAAGAGTTGTTATGAGAGCCGCACATAGTGTGTTTGCGGAAAGTGCTGTAATGAGACGTAAGCACTTTGGACTGTACGAAGCGGTACTGCTGTATTCCATCAGGAACTCCACACGTGTAGCTACCTCCCGTGAGCTCCTCGGTTTGCCCTGTGTTGTTTTCTCTGGTGTCAGCGCTGTCGCAGCCATTCTTAGAAGAGTTGTTCCAGGTGTGTGTCTCTAGGCTCTTCCTGTGGTGACATCGGAGGTGACACTGGAGAAGCGGTCTGTGTAAGCTCCCCGAGAGCACATGATGTAAAGACCAGAGCGACACCAAGGCGATTCTGCAGCAATTTCGGACTGACACCCAAGAGTGCGGCTGGGGTGGGGGCAGTGAAGCGTGAAAGTCTCAGGCTGCGTGGATTTGAAGGCAGCCTGGCTGTTTGTGTGGAGTGATGTGTTTTTATTGCTGAACGGTGACCCTGGACCACATCAGAAGCTCTAAGAGGGGCTCTGGATGAAATAAGAGGTGATTCAGTGCAAATCCACATTGTCGCTAGAAAAATTGGTCAGTGTCTACTTGCTTCTTACAGTGCATCCAAAATAAGGACGGAATGTCAAAGTGTAGGTTTATTTGGGTGAGAGGAAGGTAGAGAAACCGTAGCTTCTTAGGAACTAACGGTAAGATTTAAATTTAATAGTTAGCGATATCTTTTTGCTGTAGAGCAAAATCTGGTAGAGCTGACTCCGGAAGTGCAGTGTTTATCTCCTCTTTAGTCTGTTTCTCGGTAAGTGGCTGAGTGCTTCGCGGAGGCTGGCCCTCCAAGGTGCTTCTTGCTAAGGATGCCTGGCCTGGCTGGCATCACACGCCTCTCTGAGGCTTAGCATTATTCAAGTGTGCTTTTCAGGGACAGGGTGGGCAGTGGTGGGCATTTCCCCTTCCTTTCCACTCTAGGATTCAGGTTGTCCTTAGAGAAAAAATTGTAATACTCTGGCAGAACACTTAAAAATGTTGTCTTAGATATTTAATTTTAGCTATCGATGTTCTCTGTTGTTGTCCTAGCTCTTCCCTTTTGCTTGATTTCCTGTTCCCCAGGTAATCCACTCCTCAAGTTAAAAAATGGCTCTTTGCACATAATATTTTTGAGATTTTGGCTCACACCTTAATTAGGAAAAATGTCACCGGCGAGCCGAGCCCTCAGTTTCTAAACATAGTCAGATGCTTTGTTCTTCTCCCTAATTGTACGTTGCTGCAGAGTAACACTGTTAGTTTGCCTCTCGTCTGTGTGAGCCATCTTCCTGACAAGCATAGCATACGTTTTGTGTACCTTTGTTAAGATCTTGCATTAAATGTGCACTGATTTATTTATGATTTTTGGGCTATGACAGGTTTTCTTTTTCATTGCTTCTCAAATTTGACTTGAAACAGAATTACTTCCTGCAGCAAATGGTTTGCACTATGTTTTTCCCCTTCTTCGTTTCCCGTAGCGTGCTAGCTGGAGTGGGAAACAGGATTCTCTGGTGGGATAAGAATTAGTTCTTTGGAAATGCCACATTTCGAATCAACTGTATTGCTAACTAGCTTGGGTGTAAAGGATATTCAAGAAATATAAAACTTAATTTTGTCATTTGACTAAATTCAACCTTTTTCACCAAATTGGTGTGTGTGTGTGTGTATAGATATTCAGGCTGTGGTTGGCAACAGAAAAATTTTAGTTAGCGTAGTGGCTAAGGACACAGACTGTACCTCCAGCCTGTTGGTTTTGAATCTGGCTCCCCCACTTCCAAGCTGTGTGCCCGGAGGCAAGTTATTCAACCTCTCTGTCTTAGTCTGTTCAGGGTGCTATAACAAAATGCCATAGACTGGGTGGCTTAAACAACATAAATTTACTTCTCACAATTTCGGAGGCTGGGAAGTTCAAGATCAAGGCACTAGCACATTCAGTGTCTGGTGAGGACCCAGTTCCTGGTTTGCAGATGGTTATCTTCTCACTGTATCCACACATGGCAGAAAGAGATCATCCCTCTCTAGTCTCTTCTTATAAGGGCACTAATCCCATTCACGAGGGCCTCACCCTCATGACCTAGTTATCTGCCAAAGGCCTCACCTCCAAATATCATCACATTGGGGGTCAGGGCTTCACCATAAATATAGAAAAGGTACAGTGAAAGTATGGTATTATGATTTTATGAGACCGTTGTTGTATATGCAAAATATCGTTATGCTAGAAATGCCCATTCTGTGCAAATAGTACAAATACTGTGCTGGTTTGTTGATTATATCTTTCATGATTATTGTGGTAAATTTGAAAGGGAATGGTTTTTTTTTTTAGTGCATTATCTTGGACTATTAGCAAGCAATTCTGGCTGATGTTAGTCATAAACTTTACTTGAATTTTCTGTAGTGCAGTTAGTGCTGAAATTATATAAGGGAAAGGAATTGGTAAAAATGGGTATATAAATTCAACTTTATCTCTCTACCTCTACAAAAAGGAAGTAGAATAAAAACTAAATGTATTTTGTCTTAGGACTTCAGAGAAATTCAGTGTTCAGAAAATGCTCCCAAATATTGTAGTATAGGGAAAGTTATTGTGAACCTACTGGGGAACATCTGAGTGGGGGTTCTACCTGAGTCACCAAACTGGGACACTTCTTAAGATGGGTAAGTGAAACAGAAAAGCTTTAGTGATTTATGTAGAATCTCACATTGATGCATATTTATAAGCATACTTATTTTAAATATCTGAGAAAAACAACAGAGACTTACTGTGGTAGAATGCTTACTTTTTTTTTTTTTGAGAAGGAGTCTCACTCTGTTGCCCTGGCTAGAGTGAGTGCTGTGGCGTCAGCCTAGCTCACAGCAACCTCAAACTCCTGGGCTCGAGCAATCCTACTGCCTCAGCCTCCTGAGTAGCCGGGACTACAGGCATGTGCCACCATGCCCGGCTAATTTTTTTCTATATACATTTTTAGCTGTCCAATTAATTTCTTTCTATTTTTGGTAGAGACGGGGTCTCGCTCTTACTCAGGCTGGTCTCGAACTCCCGAGCTCAGAATGATCCGCCCGCCTCGGCCTCCCAGAGTGCTAGGATTACAGATGTGAGCTACCGCGCCCGGCCAGAATGCTTACTTTTTGACAACTCACATATTTCCCAAGTTATAACTAGTTTCTTTTGATGGCAGGTCAGTGATTCTTTTGGCTTTTGAAGGATTAGTTTTGACAACCCAGTGAGCTAAATTGGGCAGGTTAAATGTCATTTTCTTCTTTGACACAGATAGACTCAGAAGTTAATATATGGACTCCTTAGTAACTAATTTGCAGGTGTGGTCTCATACCCGAGTGCGCCTGATGAGCAGGTATCCCAGGCAGCATGTGATGTGAACGCAGGAGGGGTGCAGCCTTTGGCTGATTGTGTCTTTGAGCTGCGGAGGTTCTTATGTGGAGTATGGGCCATCTCTGTCCTTGTCACCTCCTCCTGCCCACAGGCAAGCCTGACCGCCCTGGGATGGGTAAATACGGATGTCCATCCCTTTATCTCCTCCCCCACCCCATCCCTTTATGGCCAGAGGTTGTGTTTTGCCATTGCTGTACTTACATTTTGGGGACCACATTTTTAAAACATATTTTGAACTTCTCTCTGCCAAAAAATGTGCACATGTGACCTCTGTTTCGCGCTCAGTGGGCTCTCACTCCCAGTCTGTCTTTTTTCTTCACTTGAACGAAAGATGCCTTGAGAGCACCTGCTGCATGTTTGTTTACTGTTGTACCCAGAGTGTAAGACAGTACCTTGTACATGTCCAGTGCCCAGAAAGATCTGTGAATGGTTAATAAATGAATAAATTTTTATGTCTTTGAGTCAAACAAAGCTGGGCACACATGGGTAGCCGCACAGTCTGGCCGAGATACACTTGATCACGGGGTTACAGCCTTATCCATCCATTGGGGATGGACTTGACTAATTCCCCCTTCATAGCCTTCATGCTCGTACCCTTGCAGCCAGGACCTTCTCTTGGCTACACAGACCATCTGTTGTTGGCTCATGGCTATCACATTTCATTACAGGTTCTTCCCCCTTTTAATTCCCGTCTATTATTAACCATGCCCAGTTTCTGATGTAGTATTCTCACTTCCTGCTCCTCAGCTTAGCTGGGTTGCATCGGACCTATTATTCATTCAACTTCCTTCTGTGTCACTTTCCTTATCTATAAAATGGCAACAATGGTATTGCCCCTCTTTCGGGGTGGTTGTGAGGACGAAGGCAGTTTGTGCAGGGGAAGCCCTTAGGAAATGCCTAGCAATGGTCAACTCTGAGCACTGACCGGGTCTCATGAAAGTCACATGTACTCACAGAGCTACTCCCGTGGGGCCCCCGCCACCTGCCTTTTGCCCCTGCTGACTGCCTCGCTAGTTTCCTGACTCTGCTCATCTTGCCACAGGGACCATCCTCACATCAACCACAGGAATTTCCAGCAACGCTCCACTACTGTACTTAGTGGACTACTTACAACGCTCCCAGTACTTAGCCCAGGGTCTGACAAATAATATGTATCAGTAAGTATTTGCGGATTGGAAGATGCTGGGTCCTGCCTGCCCCTGCTGCTGGGTGTGGGGCTTAGGGCTCTGCAGAGTGATGGCACCACTGCGTGCTAGTTCCCCAGCCTCCTTGTCTGTAAGAGGAACCTAATGATCCTTCCTGCAATGATTCCAACAAGCGATGACAAGTAAGCATGGTGCATCAGTCAGGATAGGCTAGGTTATGTGACAGTCAGGAGAGACCCAAAATTTCAGTGGCTTAAAACAACCAAGGCGTATTCTCACTCGTACTGTGTAGCTTATGTTGGCTGACGTGGGGTTCTGCCCTCGTTGTCACTCAGGAACCCAGGCTGCCGGGCTGTGACTAGACACATGTGGCCGCCTGATTAACAAGGCGGGGCAAGGGCCATGCACAGCACCCACCAGCTCTTAAAGCTTCCACCACGCTGCACCCGTTGCTTCGCCTCAGAGTTCCTTGGCCAGCGAAGCCCCATGGCGGTGCCTGACCTCAGAGGGGCAGCACAGCGTACCTCCCCTGTCCCGGGAAGGAGGCCACCAGGGTACTTGTGCACAGCCCCAGTGGCTGCCGTGACCAGGGAGGGGTTTTGCTGATAAACGGAGTGTGCTTCACTGTTAATGGCATTTCTAAAAAGGAATGTTCCTTGCCACACCCCACCTCATCTTAAATAATCAATTATTTTTCTCAGGGAGAAAAGACATTAACTCCAGGAAGTTTAATAAAAGGGGTTTTCCTCTTGATATGGTCTTCAAAAGCCCTCAGGGGCAATTTTCCCATACACTTTAAAGGATGTAATTCTTCTGTCTGTTTGAAGAGCAAATGTCCTGTGTAATTTGGAGCTGGGCCTCAAAGGGGATGTAGTACAAGTCAACCCCCTCAGTGAGCTCAATCATTTTATCAGGCTTTTGCTGAGCCCCATGGTGTGTTTGGAGTTGACATGGCCTTTAATGCTGACTCATATGTGGGCTTGTCATTGTGTGGATGAGCTTCATGTCCAGTAAACCTGATTTTGAAAATCAGCAGTAGGAAGTAGAAAGCACTGGGGACTAGCCCCTCTGTGGCCGGGGGCTGGGGCTGTGGGGTTTGGGGTCGAGTGGGTGATAAGCAACATGGTGGCTCAGAGAAGGAGGAGCCATGGGACAGGGTTTGCTGGAGACCTGAGGGGTCGGGCCCCTTAGATCCTGAGGTAGGGGAGGCCGCGGCCAGGAGGTGGCAGACTCAGAGACCGAGCAGTCAGAGCTGGGGTAAAAAGGTGGGGAATGTTCAAGAAATGGATGCCAGGCCAGTGCAGCCACCCAGCATGAGGGGAAGCTGACTTGTGGGCCAAGTTTCGAAGTCAAAGTTTTAAGCTCAGTGAGAAGTCCTTGAAGCAGGGGTGTGGGGTTTTCTTTTTTTTTAAGTTATGCGTAGTCATTATATTTTATTTTTTACATGCTCTAGTTCTTGGTATGATTTGTATTTCCACAACTAATTATTTTCCACGATATTTGTTTTAAACCCGAAGATATATTTTACGCAGAATAACCACATCCCGTTCTAAAGACTCGTCCTTTTCAATATTTTACACTCACACAGAAAATTCAACAATGTAAAAATAACTGAAGTAGAATATTTATATTCTCACTTAGTGTCAGTCATTGCTGAGAAAGATCTGTTTATCATCAAGGTTTCTTTATTTCATTAGAGGATCGCCACAATTTGTTGTTTAGTCAAAATTTAACTTCGTATTTATGTGCTTAAAGCATGAAGGGTTTCTAATTTAGAACAGATTTATCTGTTTCTGGCTTTGTTGGTTCTGTAGCGAAATAATCTATTTTTATGGATCTTTCTTCCTTCGGTAATAGCTTAATTAAATGGTCAGACAAATGTTTATTCAACACATTCTAAAACCGTAAATTGTGTTCAGAAGTGGTTGAAAGTGGATTGGAATTTTAAAAAGACGCCTCTGGCTGCTCAGGGCACCCCATCCTGGTGGGCGGGTCCTCAGGGCACCCCATCCTGGTGGGCGGGTCCTCAGGGCACCCCGTCCTGGTGGGCAGGTCCGGCAGAAGATCGGTTGTCCCCGGAACAGAACAAAGGGAATTACCTCCTCATGGGATATTTTTTTCTTACAGGATAATTACCCTTTGTTCACTCACTACATTCCCCGTTCTTATAAGTTCTTTTTTCTGGATATCACTGAAATCAATCCACGAGGGCTGTGCAATCCCTTTTCCCCAAAAGCGCCGGTGAACAGCAACACGTTTAAAATATTTGACGCTGCTCCCCCCACTCCCCCACCGCGCCCCGCTGCTTCTCCGTGTATTTGTTTCTGTGGACACAGGGCCACCTCAGACAGAGGCCAGGATGCAGGACAGCTGATTTCAGTGTTCCTTGATGACTTAGTTTCCATCCAGTCCCATTTTTCAGGGCCACTGTAATTGCATTCGAGGGAGACTCTGGTCTCTTGATTGGATAAGGAAGACAACGGGGTGTCCTTGATTGAATTTGGAAGACATTCCCATCTCCTTGTGGAGGGCGGGGGAAATGCTCTGGTCCCATCTGCAATGTGTTATCAAGTCATCTTTTATGTTGGAGGGCTTCCTGGTGACAGCTAAACTATTCATTTTGGTATTGACTGTTTTACTTTTCTTTCAGTAGGAACGTTTTTTGACCGCATGTTCTGGGGTTGCTTCCACGTGAACCTTTGAAACCTTTCTTCAGACTGGTGGAGAATGAGTCATTACTGAGCACATCTCCGAATAAAGCGTGAGAGCTGCAGACACCTTGGTCTGGAATCTTGACCCTGGGTGGTTCTGTACTGAATCCAGCAGCTTCTACCCACCTTTCTCATCTTTTTAACTGAGTGACTCGAATCTGTTCTGGATTGTAACCATGCCCCACACCCCAGCACAGACACCCCCAGGAATCTACAGGAAAGCAAAGGTTAAGAGAGTCTCTGTTCCGGGAGGACTGCCAGGCTCCTAGCCTGCCCTGGCTTCTGCTTCCAAGTTAAGGAGAGAAAAGACGGTTTTGGTCAAACTACCCCCGGCAGCCTGGCCCAGGACAAATTATGTCACCTCTTCTTGTCCTTCTACATTCCGTCTTTTGGGATTCTTATTTAGTCTCATGGCTTAAAATGCCATCTATGCACTGGTGAATCCCAAATTTATATCTCTAGCCTGGATCCCTTTACCAAACTTTATTCTTATCCATCCAACTGCCTCTTCGACATCTCCACCTGGACGCTTAGTGGGAAGCTCAGCCTCACTATGTCCAAAGCCCAGGCCCCATCTTCAGCCCCGCCCCTCCCCAACTCCCATCCTACCCTTCCCTTCCCCTTCCCTTCCTGCCTGCCTTGCCCATCTTAGGAATGGCAACTCCATCCTAACAGTTGCTCAAGGCAGAAACCTTAAAGTGAGCCTTGGCCAGGCTCTGTATTTTGCATTCTGTATGCAATCAGTCAGTAAATCCAACTGGCTCTACCTTCAACATGTACCGACTCCGACCTCTCCTACCCCGATCCACGTCACCAGCCTCTCTTGCGTGGATTACTGTTGCAGCCCTGCCTGCTCTGCTTTCTTCCTCTCTCGCCCCTACCCCCTCACTCTGCTCTCAGCACAGACGCTGGGGCGAGCGGTGAATGTAAGTCAGCTGACACACGGCTCTGATCTCCCACTTCCTTTCTCTTCACTCTCTCTGCTCACCCACGTTGGCCTCCTCGGTCCTCCTCGAACATATTTCCTCCTCTGGGCTTTGCAACTTGCTGTTCCCTCTGCCTGGGATGTCCTATCCCTAATGTCTGCATGGTTCCCTCCCTCACCTCCTTTAGGATGGTACTTACATATCAGTCTCCTGGCGAACCTTCCATGATCAACTATTGTAGAAAGGACAACACCCTCAACACTTCCTGTTTTCCTTTCCCGCGCACCTTTCGCCATAGCACTGTCTCTAGCGGACGTGATTTTGCATACTGAAGGGCCCAGAGGGGGATTCTGTGTATTTTGTTTCCTCCTCTATTCCCAGCACCTAGAACAATGCCTGGCATACAGTGGACACTCAGTATCTGTGGATTGAATTTATCCACCAAATGTTTATTTATTGTTCACCATGTGTGATGAACAGTGTTTGAAATTGGGAGGGACACGAATCAGCTGTGTGTGAATCTCTCGAGTGTTCCCAGTGGTGAGATAGAGCAAAGACACGCATAGCACTTCCTCTTCAGAATCATGAGAGCATCACAGACCCTGTTTGGTTTATTTGAACTGCTCGGTGGTAGACGTTTGCTATTTTTTAGCATGTCAGTGAGGGAAGGGGGAAGTCTGTGTGTTTGAGTACTTGTGCACGGTGAATACCGTTATCAACACTGGATTCAAAGGTGAGACTTTAAAAGAGAGAGGCCTTACAAGAAGGAAATGGTTCAGGCACCAGAGAAGCCTCTGACCTGGTATTTGAGGTGTAGATGGAGATGGAAGCGTGTTCCAGGTGCAGAGACCACTTGCACAGAGGCAGGAGGTTTCAGATTCAATGTAGTGGAAGGAGTACCTGGGCTTTGTTTCACCCTAGGTGAGTAGTACTGAATGCCCTCCCTGGGGTCCTCAAAAAGCATAGAAATTCCATGCTTGAGATTAGATCAGGGGCATGTTTAGTCTAGGCCATTTGGATTTTCCCCCATCTGTTCTGTGGACTTGATTTGGATGCTTGAGCCGTTTGGTTATTTGGTTTTCTCCAAGTTCGTGTTGTACTTGAGCATGCTAGAGGAAGACATGGCACAATCGCATGGTTGTTGGCCTTTTAGTGGGAGGGAGATAGGCCCTGGAATATTCTGAGTGATTAGTTCTCTTTTTCTTACTGTCTTGTTTAACTACGAAGTGGACATCATTTCTCTAGATGCTCCTGGCAGATAAGGGCTGGGTTTGATTCATGGAGAGAAGGGAGCATAGAGGTTACCAAGTCCAGTGTCCCCAAACCTACTGATGAGCAGAATCACCGAGGCAGCTTTCAAAGTCACTCTAGGTGTACTTAATCAGCATCTCCAGAGAATGGGGTGCTGTACCAGCTGGGAGGTTGGCTGTGTCTGTGGTCCCCAAATGCCATGCAACTCAGAAAAACAGTGAAACAAGGGGGGAAAAAGTACATTTTCTTTACTAGAGTTGGGATATGCGGATGTCTGTATCAGAGTCTGCATTTTCAAAGAATTTCCAGGCGTGAGTAAGAGATTAGGGAGATGAAGAAGAGGGCTAAGGTGGGAAATAGGGCAAGAGGTAGGAAATAGAAAAATAGACTTGGCTTGCACAGCGGAGATGATGAGCGAATGCAGAACTGCATGATGAGGGGCCGGGGCCAGGAGACGGGGGAAGGGAGGCAGGGAGGGATGGAGGTAGAAGAGGGAGGGCCCTCCACTGCTCTCGCTGGCTGGCTCAGCTCTGGAATGTCCTTGCACAGCAGCCCAGCTGTTCTTGATAAGAGCGTCTTCATTTTCCATTTCCTTCTGCCATTCGTGCGATGTGGCTCCAGAGCCCCCTGTCCTGAGCCTGGCTCGCATCCATTCTTTTGGCAGACATTTGTTGAATGCCTAATGTGGGCATGTTTTTCTTATCTCCTTTTTTTCTCTAAATCTCTCTTTCATTTCTATTACCTCCCCCTTATCCAAAGAACGGGTTACTCAATGAATACAAAACCCTTGTGAGGATTTGGACACAGCTTTGAGCCACAATTTATCTTTGTATAGCAACCCGTTTGTTTTATCTCTTGGGAGTGTGTACAAAATGATACTGTAAACAGGATTTTAAGTGGTGCATGTAATTTAGTTAAGAGAACCAAATGATGTTCTACCACAATTTGTATGTCAATTATAAATCGTTCTTTTCCATTAATTAAAAGAAGATCTCTTTGTTTGTCTACCACTAGGATGTTAAAATGACGAAATCGTGTTTCATTTAAAAATATTTGACATTTTATTAAATCACCTTGGCCTCTGAGTACTCATGACTCACCTCACCTTTAGCACAAACAGTTCTCTCTTTTGTTAACATGATAAAATGACTTGCTTGTCCTATTGTAAAATATAAAAGAGGCTCTTATAATTTTACAGTTGAAGACCCTGTTTTGTTTATTTGAACTGCTTGGTGGTAGATGTTTGCTATTCTTTAGCATCTCAATGAGTACTAGGGGAAGGCTGCTTGTGTAAGTACTTACATAGGTTGAATATAGTTATTGACATGGATTAAAAGGTGAGATTGAGCCAGTTCATGTATATAACAATTGATCCAGGAAGCTCCCTGTCTGGAATCAATTGATAAATGAAGGTAAGAGTTATAAAAAGGATACGTGTCCACTTTCCTTTTGTACTTTAATTATGCACCTAGAACAGTTACTAATTATGGCTTTTTAAAATATAACCTGTATGACCATCTTGTCTCCAATTCTGTGTCAAATTCAAGAGGAAGTTAAGTACCCACGTAGTTACATGGGTTATCCTTATTCTTAACCTGAACATTCCGGAAAATGTGTTTAATGGTGGTTTTAGGCCTAAGCATCTTACTTGGGAGAGAGCTTCAATTTATTCACTCAAAAAAATTGCAATGTGTGTGTATGTGTTAGATACCGTGCTATGCATGGGGGTTACAAAAATAAATGAAACACAGTCTCTGCCTTCAAAGAGCTCTTAGTTTACTGGTGGAGACAACCGATGTTTTGTTTTTTGTTTTTATTGTAGTAAAATATGTATAACATAAAATTGAACATTTTAGCCATTTTTAAGTGTACAGTTCACTGGCACTAAGTCCATTCACATTTTTGTACAACCATCCTCAGCATCCATCTCCAGAACTTTCTCATCTTCCCAAACCGAAGCACCATACCCGTTCTTGTGGGTTTTAGTGTGCTAAGGCCCACAGAGCTCTGGGGTGGTGGGGGAGGGAGGAAGGACGGAAACCCCCAGTGCTAAGTCAGTATCAGGTCACGGGCAGTGATCAACCCTAATGGCCTTCACCCTGTCTCCCGATGTGTCCAAGGATTGAAGACCTGAGACTCCAGTCTGGTCGCTGTCTGGGCTGAGGAACCTATCTTAGTGAGCAGAGACCTGGGACTCTCTTCTCCTGTGTCGTAGAAACTGAAACTGTAGTCCTAGTTGACCGCCTATCTTTCTAAATAGGACCCTCAACGGGGCCTTCAGGAGAGAATCGCTGCAGGGTACTGTTGTTAAGCCTGCTTGACTGCTAGCTGGACTGCTTGGAACAGCCGAGAAGCTGGCAAGGATTTATGGTCATCGGGGGCACCTGGGCAGCCATAAATCTTGCACCCTGCTTGCCTGTATGACAACGGAGGAAGCTTGTCACTGCACAGAGCCATCGGGACTCAGCGGAAATCATCCAGTCACTCAACGGATAATTATGGAGCGCCCACTAGGTGTGAGACATTCTGTTTCCCCTTTCTTTTACGTCAATATTTAGCAGGAGTAGGAGCAAGGCATCCGATTGTTGAATCTAATTTCTGTTCCAAGGACTTTTTTTTTTTTTTAATCTGCAAGGTTGTTTTGAGTATGCCATCCTCAATCCAAATCATGCCCTGCTCAAGAGAAAAGAAATACAGCTTTGGAGAAAGACTGGACCATTTAATGTGTCTTTCTGGAAATAAAAACTTAGATCAGGGTAAAGCATCATTCCCCTTAGGATTTGCCACCATTTTTCCCTTTGAAAAATAAATGTGTAGTTCAATCAATTAATTTGTTAACAGTAAAGTATGGCATCCTCTTCTCCCTTTCCATCTGCCATGACTTGTGATCTAATTTGATCTAATCTGTTCTAGTAGCAGAAGTAACAGATGTAGGTGAGACAACAACTTACTGCCTCAATAGTTGAAATTTACTTTGTGACTGAGTCAGAATAACAAAATCGGGGTTTTTGAAATTATTGGACTTTTATTACATGCTACTTGCCTGGAGTCTAAGCTACAGAGCTGCTATATCCTACTCAGTGCTGACAGCTTTTGTGGAAGAAAGACAAGAACTTCCCAGGCATCAGGAAGGCCGGAATGCACTTGGCCCAGTACGCCTGACCTTCCACCCACCTGGACTGAGGGTCCAATGGCTGCTGCTCGCTCCACCCCTGCAGTTCCCTGAGCTGGGGTGATGACGTGAGTCTCAGTTGAAGGACTGTGGAAGGTTACAAGGACTGTCGGCCACTCTTGCCTTCCTCAAGCCTCCAAGAGAGAGAAGATGAGGGAGGAAAACGCTAGGGGAGGGGCCCGTGTCAGAGGCTTAGCTCCAGCCTGCCGGACCTAAACCGCACCCGCTGCTGGTCCAAGCCGTGTGCAGACTGCCTCTCTAGTTCCTGTCATTCGTCTAGGCAGTTAGACCGCGGGCCTCCTACCCGCCTGGGTCCCTCCCAGGACACTGCCTCAGATGTCTGGCTCCAGGGGATACTTGTCTTCATGAAGAGGCAATAAGTGCTTGAATGGACTTGCACGCTCGCTGCTTGCCTGGGGTCTGTGAGATTAGTGAGAAGGGAGCAGGTGGCCTGAAAGCTGAAGGGCTGCTTTGTAGTTGGCAAATTGCTGATTTCCAGACTGTCATGGGAAGTCTGGTGGTGGGTGTCCAGGTCGTTGAAGCAGGGTGGAGAGAAAGATCCCCGTGCTCGCCAGTGTGCAGGCAATCTGGCTATGACATCTGCGCTCCTGCCTGCCACAGTGGAGCAGGAGGAGGACTGGAGGTCTGGCTTTGTGCACCCCAGCTCTGGCTTCATGGTTGTCAGGGAGAGCAGAGCTGCCCCTTGCTAAAGGAGGGCGAGCATGGCTTTGTTCCCCTGCCAGGACATCAGCGTCCTTGGCATTTTCACTAATCTTGCTGCATCCCCTGGTTAAGACCCGTATGATTACAGAAGCTGTGGAAGGTAGTTTTCTTGATTCATTGTTGAAATGGAGGTGCCAGCAGGGACTGAGAAACATGAAGGGGACCTCGGCAATGCCATCTGTTCTCAGAGGGTCTCAGGAGAAGCAGAGAGGAGTGGTGGCCAGCAGTGGTGCCCCCGACATAGTCCGGGCAGCACCGTCGGCCCTCACGCTGCTGCGCTTGGCTTCCACAGCCCGTGAGCGCGGTTTCTTCCTGCGGCAGCCATCTGCCTCTCCCAGCGTCACTCACCATGGCTTTGTCTTACCCCGAACGGTAGGTGAGGGGCTTATATCTTGCAGATCTTTGAATCCTCCATACCCAGCAGGGCGCCCGGGCCACCGGAGGCTGCCAGTACACGGAGCATGAATGATTGATTGTCTTCTCTAGAAGGGGCATGGAAATCAGTGACCATGCAGAAGTGGCGGCCTTCCCTTTGTAAATTGGCACCATCTATTTAATACAGTGGAATGGCATCCCTTGCTTAAGAGAAACTCGAAAGCTTCAGGGGCAGTGGCTCTCAGACGTTAATAGCCTGTGGCTCCCAACTACGGAGACTCAACTCCTCACTTACATATTGGGGTTTGGTGGCTTCAAGGGCGTTCCCAGGAATCTGTGTTTTTACAAGTTCATGGGGAGATTCTGAGGCAGGTGTTTCATGAATGTGAATCAAAACTTGAAAAAACACTTCAAGCTTTCAGCTGACATGTACCTATGGTTTGAATGTGTCCCCTCCAAAATTCAGGTGCAGAGACATTTGATGCCCAATGTGATGGTATTAAGAGGTGATTAGGCCATGAGGCCTTCCTTGGGAATGGATTAAGGGCCTTATGAAAGAGGCTTCACGCAGCATTAGGCCTCCCGCCCTTCCATCTTCCTCCCTCTGGGGGACACAGCAATGAGGCGCCATCCTGGGACTGGGACCAGACCCTCCCCAGACAACAGACCTGCTGGTGCCTTGATCTTGGACTTTCAGCCTCCAGAACTGTGAGAAGCCAATTTCTGTTCTTTCTGTGTTACCTGGTCTGTGGTACCTTGTTATAGCAGCATAAAAGGACTAGGTCAGACGTGCTCTGGAAAGAGATTCTCCAAGTGGGGAATAAACAACCAAGCAGCAAACCCTGGTTCATTTCCACTGCTTTTATCTTACACCTGGGGTTTTTCACACTTCGATTTCTTTTGTCCCAACCCATTTAGTCCCCCAGGTACACTTCAAAATTATTGCAGGGTATACCCTAAATTTTCAGTGCATGGTTGAAACCAGTTGACATGTTAATATTTGAGTAATTTTATAGGAGAACCAAAAAAAATTACTGCAGGACATGTAATTAAAAACCAGTTAACTCTCCAAAGTATAGGATCTTAAAGAAAGTCTATTTTATCCCCAGAGATTGGCAATAGTCACAGCTACCCCTCCTGGTGCCAGGGTCTTAAGTACTTGCCTCTATGGGATAGTTGTCTTTCCTTCTCCCATCCCCTGTGATCTCAAACTGAACCAACCCTTTCTTGACCAAGTCTACAGACTTAGGTTTATCCTTTTCTCCCTAAAGTCAGCGTGTCCAGCTCCAGGTCCCACTCTGGGGAGCGCCCGTTTTCCACTGCCGGGTGAAGGGTAGAGGAGCAGACACAGTGACTGGTCTCCTGGTTCAGCCCCTGGCTTCCCTCCCCTTCAGATACCCCCAGGGGGGGCAGATGTGGCCTTCTCTGGAACAGGTCCAGAGAACAGCAATATTTAAAGCAGCCATCTCCGCCGTATTTATAACAAGTGAGGCCCAGGCGTCCAGCTGGGGTTTAACATGTTTTCCAGAAATAGTCATTCCCAAACTAGCCCTTTCCCCCCCACGTCTTCATCCATACCCTGAATCCATTCATATCTGTCTCACAAGAAGTTATGGTCCCTTGAGTGTCTGAAAACTGTTGTCATCCTCTAAGTTTCCATGGAGCTTCCTGGGGTCCGGATGGATGCAAGTGCCTTGGCTCCTGCTGCTGTGTTGGGAGCCTGGAGTCACAGCAGTGGCCCGAGGACCCCCAGGCTGCTGTCTCCACACCACTGAAGGGCTCTCCCACCCTCCCTTGCTGCTGCAGAAGTCACTGGACTCAAAGGGGAGAAATCTTTTTCCCAGCAGTGCTAAATCTTCAAGGCACATAGTGCAAGTTGTAGGGGCCATACATTTTGGGGTCAGATTGTTTAGCTTTGAAACTAACCAATCACCAGGCCCATTGGGCAAGATACTCAGACTTTCTGTCTATAAATGGAGATGATAATAAAACCCACTTCAGAGAATTGTTTGTTCTTTAATTCAAGAAATGGTTCACCAGGCCTATTGTTTGTCAGAACTGTGCAAGTTACTGCTCCATGGTCTTACAGTTTAGGGAGGGAGATGGACAAATGTCAATTGTTTGTTAAATGCAACAAAGGCGGGGTACAGGGTATTATGAACCAAGTTTCCGGGGGTGGGAAGTTGAGCTCATCACAAGAATGGCCAAGAACGTCTTGCCTTAGGAAGTGATGGCTGACTTGAGACAGTGAGAAGAGCATGCCACACCTGCACCCAGCAGGTGCCAAGGCCCTGTGGAGGCCTAGCTGGGGAGTACGCCAATCAACCGCAAGAGGCCATCGTAGCTGGAGCTCAGAGAGTGAGGGCAGAATGTCAAATGGAGGTCAGGATCCCAGCACACAAAGCCTTGCAGGTGGTGGTAAGAATTTTGGTTTTAAGAGTAGCAATGAGCCACTCCAGGGTTCTAAGCAAGGCAATGAGAGTTGCTACTCTAGCTACAGAGTGGAGGTTGGATTGGCGGAGAAATGAGAGTGGCTTTGTGGAAGCCACTTAGGAGCTTCCTGCAATAGCTTAGGCAAAAGATGATCTAGCTTTGGCTTGGGGATGGTGGAGGTGGTAAAGGTGCAGGTTCAGGAGACATTTAAGCCGTAGAATTGATGGTTTTAGAGATGGGCTGGATGTTGGGGACAGAGAGAGGAGGCGTCAGGGTTAGCATCCTGAGAACAGTCTCATCGCCTGCACAGAGTAAACACTAAATGTAAATGATTATGGTAATAATTTACAAAAGAGCACTCCCTTTGGTCTGCTTATTTTACATAATGGTTCTGGTTAAATAAATTTATTTTGGACTAGTCACTCTCCCTAAGACTGGAATTTGACCAAAGGCAGCTGGGCCCATGTGTACAGGAACCTGCCTTTGGACCCTGGTATGGCCCTTCCATCAAGCATAAGTGCCTCTCTCCCCTTCCACCTGGGTGGTGTGAGGGAGGTAATGAAAGGAACATTCTAGCAAGTTCCTCATCCCCATGCAGAACATTCCTCATGGGGCGATCTCATCCCTGAAGGCTTGGCAGCGTCCTGTCTGCCTTACTCTCCGTGTTCCTCTCCTATGCCCAGGCTCCAGCCTGCTTTGCCCGGATTGAGCCCACACCCCCCTGCTTCAGACTTTCCAGGCCCCTGGCCGTGCTTCTCCGTCTCTCATTGGCACCCTTGCCTTGCTCAGGTCTGGCCCCAGCTGTTGTCTTGTCAGCTGTAAGCCTGGCTCCTCTCCACGGGGAGCTGGAGTCTCCATTTGGCAGAGCTAACATGGCAGCTCCTTTCCTGCTGGGACAGCCCCGCAGGGTTCTTGCTGGGAGGCTCCACCATGGTGCCCCGCCCCGCAGCCTGCCCTGGTTTCCGTGATGGAGCCGCGGACCTGGACATGCCTGAATGTCACTGCGTGACTCACACCTGGGACCTTCAGCACATCCGTCTGTGGGAAGAAGAGTCAGCACAGCCGTGAACAGGAGGGTTGGCCTCTGGTGTCACCACCAGAACAATAGTCTTGGCTTTGTTTGTTTTTTTATATTAATAGTCTTTGTCCTTTAGAGCATTTTACGTTTACAGAAAAATTAAGTGTGAAGTATAGTGAATCCTCATCTACCCCTTTGGCCCTCCCTCCCTCACTTACAGTTTCCCTTTTCGTTAACACCTCACATGAGTGTGGTGCCTTCGTTACCGCTGATGAGCCAGTCTCGATACATTATTACTGTACATTAGTTTCCATTCAGCCCCACTCTTTGTTTCTTATGTCGCATGAGTTTTGTGTTTATGTGATTTTCCTCTAATTGGGTTTTGACGAGTGTATGGTGACAGGTATCCGCCTTCACAAGATCATACGGCATAGTTTTCTGTCTCCAGATGCCCCGTGCTGTCTTATTCAGCCCTCTCTCCTCGCCAGCCCCTGGCAACCTCTGATATTTTTACTGTCTCCCCAGTTTTGCCTTTTCCAAAGTGTCCCACATGTAATTGGAATCGTACAGTATGGAGGCTTTCCAGATGGGCTGCTTTCACTTGGTAATAAGCATTTAGGTTCCTTCATGTCTTCTCGTGGCTTGATTGTTCATATCAGCAATAGTCTTTTCAACTTGAAAGGACAGGATGCTGCCTCCCACCTGGAGCCTTTTGAATGGGATTCGCAATTTCCTCTCAGGCTCTTCCAGGCGGCCTTGCCACATCATCTCCCCGGTCTCTGCACACCTGCCAATGCTGAACACATTTAGCCAAAGCAGGAGGTGGAAAATGTCTGGACTTAGTGCTCTGCGTTAGGAAATCTGACACCACGGTGACCCCGGATTGCCAGTGGAACGGCTTGGCCACGAGCAGTGTGGTGAGAGGTTTGACAGTGTAGGGGAACTGTCTTCCCTCCAAGAATTGGCTGTGTCGGGCTTCTGCCAGCTGCCTTTATGCCACCATAGGGTAACCTGAGTGTTTCCAGCCTAAGAGAATTCTACTCGGTCCCTGAGCATTTCCACTGAAAAGGTGGGTATGGACCATTTTCTCAGAAGACAGCTCAGGCCAGATCCCTAAATTATTGGGAAGCAGGACATAGCCAAGTGTGACTTTTTAGAGAGAGGCTGAATTGCTGCTGCCTCTCTCCTTGGGTGGCACAGCCCTTTCTTTCGGATCACTCCTTTACTTTTCCCAATGTCCTCATCCATTGCCTGTAGCCAGTCCAATACCGAGCCTGGAGCTCACACAGGGTGTTCACCTCCCTGCAGGACACCTTGATGCAGGTGCTGCCGTGGGGCACGGAGAGTCTTGAGGGGAGGCGCTGCTGTAAATTAGCACAGTGGGCAAGGGGACGGTGGCCATCTGTCCACCGTAGCCAGAGCCTGTGGGATGATCTCGTTGTCCTCATGTATGCCATCACGCCACAACCAATGCTAAGGAGGTTGTCCTTGCTGTCTTTATGTACTGCCCCAGCTATCGCTTATTTTCAGATGCCTTATTAGGAACAACCTGCTGATTTTCTTGTCACTTTGGCATTGCTAACAACCAGCTGTGCGTGCTTAGTGTTCATATGCAGAGCAAAGTGTTATTGTTTTCAGAAAGCTCTGCATCTGGGGATTTTTGCTTACATTTTCTTTTCTTTCTTTTCTTTTTTCCCCGTTTTTAATCCTTGTGGTTTTGAACAAGTTGGTAATGTGTTAGTTCTTCGCTCGGAATTTCCAGACATCAGGAGTGAAAGATTCTCTGGAAGAGACATCGACAGTGAACATTTGTTTATTTATTTATTAAAGAGGACTCAACTGATCAGATGTGCCCAGTCAACTTAGTACCTACTGACGTCATGTCGCCATTTGTCAAATTTGCACGACGTGCCTGGACATGATCGTGCCAGATTTTTATCCCCATTTTACAAGCATGGGAGGTAAGGGTTAGGAGGATGAGTCCCCACCCCCCAGCTCACACTGGTAAGTGGCAGTGATGGAAGTTAAACCTGGGCCTGCCCCTCTGCAAACTCCATGCTCTGGCCCCGACCCAAGGGGTCTCCTTTGTGTTGAGCAGCAGGGCAGCCCGGGGCACACGTGGGAAGACTGAGGCTTTGGGTGCTTGATTCCCATGCTGTGTCCTGTTCACCCAGACTCCCTGTCGCAGAAGGAAGTGGCCTCCTGAGCCATTTGGGACCAAGCCTGGTGCATAGCACACATGTCTGCCCCAACTTTTGAGTCTTTTTTTTTCCCCCAGCTGTGTCTGGAGAGCCGTGCTGATCTCTCCAGAGACATTCGTTTGCCAGAATGAGTTGCTAAATGTAGGGGAGAGGTTTAGGGGATGGAGGAGGCCTGCTTGGTGGGTGGGAAAAAGAAACCTGCATGGTGGGTGGGTGTCAGACCTAGGAAAGACCCCCTCAGCTTGGGTCCCTGTTGCTTTGCCACTGTCCCCAGGCAGATGCCCTGGCTTAGTCTAGGCAGCCTCCCCAGACTTCTAGGGCCGGGTGCTCCCTGGCCAGGCCCCTCCCTCAGTGCCCGGGCTGCATTGCTGACGTGCACACTCACCATCGCACCGGTCTGCTGCTGTTTGATGGGTGTGCGCCGGATACCTGCCATCCTGTAGAATGCAGAATGCAAAGTGCCTCAGCCAACTGCGGTACCTGGTGGAGCTCCTGAGATATTAGTTTTCTCTTTGAGGTTTGGATTAGCAGTGACCTACATAAGAGCTTTTTTGTGAGAGCAGAATGTATATCCTGCTATGCCCTAGTCAAAGTCACTTGTCATTTCTTACCAGCATATTCCTATGGCCTCTTAAGTGGTCTGTTTGCTTATGCCCTCGCCTCCCTGCAGCCCACTATCACAAAGCAGCCAGGACGATTGTTTTAAAAGCGAGATCAGACCATGTCATTCTTTCTTCAAACCCACCAATGGCTTTTCTGTCGCTCAGGGTGCGAGTCAGAGGCTTTATAGGGGCCTCTGAATCTCCACACGCCTCTCCCCAGCCCCAGTCACAACTCCGCTATTGTCACCTGGGCTCCTGGTGGCTTCTCACACACAGCTTGCCCCTGGCTCTCCTCCCGCAATGCCGAGCTGCCCATCAGATGTCTCTCTCACTGAGCCCCTCCCTGTCACCTCCCTATTTAAAATTCCAGTCCTCCTACTCCCTGTCCCTCTTCCCTGCCTAATTGTTATGGAAAATACTTATCACCATTTGCCACACACTGCGCTGTACTTATTTGTTTATTGTCTGTCTTCCCTGTTAAGGTTAATCTCCACAAAAGCCAGTATTTTTGTCAGTTGTTCGTTCCTTATCCCTGGCATCTAGAACAGTGCCTGGCAGGTAGTAGGTGCTCAGTCAATAGGTGTTGCATGGATTTGCCTGGTGCTCCGAGACCTGATGTAGATGTGCCTAGTTCTAGAATAATCTAACATGACCAGTAATGTGAGTCTTCATGTCTACAAGCTGGTATTTGTTTTATACCGCTGATTTGTAAGATAACGTCACTCTCGCTCGCTGGTATCACAGCGTGTTTTCCTGAGTAGGAGGGACGAGAGGTGTCCTGAACTGGGTGCTGGGGTGGCACCGCGGTGGCTCTTCTCCTCCCGGCTGCAGCTGTCAGGTGCGCATGCGTCAGTGCCCCCGCAGTGAGCTTTGGTGGGAGAGAGGTAGGTCAGGACCTGCTCTCCTGGGTGCCAGGAACAGTGATTCCCGTAAATATTATCTGAAACACCCTTCCACTTTACCGCAGAGTCGAGTTCAGTGAGGCTGTTTTGATTTTTTTTAAAGGAGGAGTTGGGGCCATTTTGATGTTTGGCTCTGAGCAAGCTTCAGCTGCTGGAGGTTATTTAGCTTTTAAAACAAGTGCATATTGGGGAAATACTAGGAATATGGGATCCAGCTGGAATGGCATGCACTCGTTCACCCATGCCAGTTCCGCTTAAGGCCATCCTTCCCCAGCCCCTCTGAGTGGCCCGGCCACCCATGCGAAGGTGTGCCCAGCAGACTGGACCCCAGGCCCGCACCAGGCAGGCTCATCTCCATGCCTCGCCGGCGTCCCAGCCCATCAGGCCTCTGTCTGCTTTGTTCTTTGCTCTGGTGTCTCACATACCCTTCTCAGTCTGGATTTTAGCATGTGCTCTTTGGTCTTCAGGAGCCACAGCTACAGATGATTTAAGAAAATCAAAGTTTATTTCCTTAAGAAATAAATGGGAGGTAAACATACTAAGATGTAAAACCTAATGCGTTTTAAAGTGTATATGGTTTTTTCCTCTGACTCTTGATTGACAGTTTGGGAGTGTGTTAGTCCATTTTCTGTTGCTATAGCAATACCACAGATGCGGTTGTTTATGATGAAAAGAAATTTATTTATTGCAGTTCTGGAGGCTAGGAAGTCCAAGGTCAAGGGGCCGTGTCTGGTTGGCTTCTGGGGAGGGCCTTCATGCTGCATCATAGCATGGCAGAAAAGCAGAAGGGCCAGCGAGCGCATGTGACAAAAGGTGGGATGACAGGGGACACCTGGCTTTATAGCTGCCAGTCTCGAGAGAATGACAGTAATCCATTCATGTGCACTGTGCCCCATGACCGAATCACCTCTCAAAGGTCTCACCGCCTCTCAACACTGTTACACTGGGGACCAAATTTCAACCTGAGTTTTGGAGGCGTCACACCACATCCACGCCATAGCGTGGGAGGATGCAGGCATCAAGGTTGGAAATCATTTCCCCTCAGGATTCTGGAATCATTGCTCTTTGCTTCCAGCGCTCAGCGTTGCTGTTGGGAGACCTGCTGACATTGATTCTCTGTCCTTTCATGTGTGACCTGTTGTCCTTCTGAAAGCTTCCAGATTCTTCCCTTCATCCCCCATGTTATGATATTTTGCAGTGGTGTGCGGTTGGGCAGGTTGGGCTCCTTCTTAAGTGGAAAAAATTTCTTGTAGATCCCAGGGCTGATTTAAATGTTTAATATTATAGTATTATTTAAATATGTAACACTTAAAACTAGGTATAAACTTTTCATGCGTATGGTTCTTCCAATTATAAAATCACATCAAAATTGCAAATTAACCGTAAAGTACCCAACCAATGAAACTGAAATGCAAACATTCATTTACTGTGATGGCTGACTTCATTCCTTTTGTAACAGGAATCAGGTAGAGATTGCTGCGGCTCAGCATCCTTTGAGTGGTATCATCTGGCTTCACCTGCTGTCAATGAATCATTTCATTTATATATTAAATCTACCCCATGGCTTTTTTCTCATTAGCCACAAAGATTAACGTGTAAACACAGAGTGGGCCTGGTACGACTTGGTCATAGCATGGCCATCCAGACCATTCCTGGAATATGCTTGCTTACAGGAAGTATTTTGGATTGTCATTAAAATGAAAACATGAAATGTAAATATTTTCAGAGAGAGCTCACATAATCCCAAGGATTCAGTTCTTTTTATGGGCTTCCTATGCCAGTTTTTCTCCCGTATGCATATAGGAAGGTGAGCTATAAGAAATTTTGCTTGTTTTTCAGACGAATGTTTGGACAGGCCATAATACACTGGTGTTTGCCGCTCCCTGCTCCCGCTGCCCATGTTTCTCCATCAGCTGCTACAGTTTGCGCAGTAATTTAATCCCACGGTACTCTACCATCTTATTTTGAGATGGAGACTGCTGAGAACTGCTAGCTACGGTCATTCCCAGGGAGCTGCTAAGCTGTGTCTCACAGAGCTTGGAAACCATGATCCCTTTTCAAGCTAAGTTTTAGCTTGAACATTCCTGCCCACCCGCTTTACCACTGCGGACAGGGGTGAGCGTTCGTATTTTTTCAAAGCTGACATGACATCCGACGTGTTTCACAGTATAAATTTTCTGGCCAATTAGAAGTGTGCGTGCGAGAGTATGCATGGTGTGTGTGTGTGTGTGTGTGTGTGTGAGAGAGAGAGTGTCACCCCAGGCCAGCCGCGTGTCAAGGCTCTGCTTGAGTTGCTTTCCGCATCCAGGCCCGGCTGCGGGTTCTGTGATGCGGCGCGTACCTGAGCGGGGTTAGCAGGGGATCCCGCTTCTGCCTTCGAGTTGGGCGGGGGTGGCAGGCGATGGCTGGCATCCGCACTGCGTGCTGGCTTGTGAAATGTCTTCAGGGTCCCAGGCGTACTCTCTGTCGTCGTCGTCTTTTCCCAGAACTTCTCTGGCTCCCAACTTGGGTCTTCTCTTTACCTTTTCCTTCTCTCCCATCCAACATCCAGTTCCTCTCCAAATTCCATCTGTTTTTTCCTTCCCACTTATCGCTGTTTTAATCTTCTGTTCAGTCTTGCCAGGACTCGCCTTCCAGCCCTGCTGCCTCACACCTGCATGAGTAGCCGCTTCCTGGCAGCCTCCTGCCTCCTCCGCGCTGCGGGGCCTGCAGCTGCGCCAGCTCTTGCTCTGGAGTCCTCGGTGGCTACAGTCTCTGCGGGAAGAGGGGAAACAGGCAGCCTGTGGGCCGATGGATTTTGTTTGTCTTATACAATAGTTTAAGGAATTATTAACCAGCTTTTAAAAATTGGGATCTTTTTTTTTTACTTTAAAAATCTTTATTTTCCATTTTTCCAGAAAACTTAGAAAATCTGGCAGCACTGAGCACATATTCCTAAATGGTGACAGAAGGTGGGAGTGGAGCGTTCCCTGCCACCTTTCCTTGTACTGTTTTCCCCCGTTTGCCGCACCCCATAGACATTCCCGTTTGCAGCCCGAGCTGACTGACTCCCGGGCCCAGGACCGTCCTGCGCCCACATCTAGAACACGCGGGCACCACTTTGCCTCTTGTGGGTGTTCTCCCCCCGCTCCAGATGTCCAAAGCCTGCCATCCACAAGGCCAGCTCGCCCCCTCTTTCTGCGAAACCGCCCTGCCTGTCCTGGTGGAAGCTTTCTCTCCCCCGGAATCACTAAAGCACTCCGGGTTCGTCTCTGGCCGTTGGTGCCGTTGTGTGTCATTTTGTTTGTCAGAACCGTGCTTAGATGGGCCATCCCTCCAGGGCTGGGGCCTCATAGCACCTGCCACACAATGCGTTGCGCACAGAAGGACGCGTAGAGATGGTCCAGGCACTCGTTCTGTGGTGCCAACAGGAAAGCCTCTGACTAATGTGGGCAGAGCTGGCTGGCAACTTTCCCAGCTGTTCTGAAGATGATTGTGTCACTTGTCACCAGAGCCACTGTTTGGGGACACCTCTTTAACATGGAAAAATACCCAAACACAACAGCACTTTGAGACACCAGAGTGGGCCATGGGTGTGTTCACTCCCTTTATAAGTGGCTTGCTCTATTACTAAGGTCATTCGGTGATATTGATCTGAGATCAACGTACAGAAGAGAGAGCTACATAGAACTTCAGTTGAATTTAGAATACTTCCATACTTCTTATTCAAATATTAAATCCTGAAGCCGTACAGGATTCCATACTAGGTGCTGCCTTTGCTTCCTGGGGCTCTCCCTCGTGTCCCTCCATTGCCCGCTTCTCTATGCCCTTCTCACCTGGATTTTCTTTCTGCACCCCCAGCATTCAGAACACCCTGCGACTCCGCCTCTGCCTCTGAGAAGCCTGGCGGGGGACTGAGAAGCGGCAGAGGTTGGTAGGACGTTGGTAGGAAGCGCCCGTGGCTCCTGATAGTTGTCATTACTCAGGCAGTGAAGACCTGTGCTTAGTTTGCATCAGGTTTCCCACATGGGAAACCAAGCCCAGGGTTTCCTGGCCACATGCCCTTGGGGTGTGGGAGTGACCTTGAGATGCTAGGTATTTCCTTTACTCCCTCAAGTTCTTTCGAGGGGGAAGGGGCTTTGCTCCCCAAGTTCTGGGCCAGAGGGTGAGTGTGCCCTGGGCAGCGCGTCCACTGGAGCTTTCTGCGACGATGCAGGTATCATCTCTCTTTGTGCTGTTCAGCGCGGTAGCCACCACCCATGTGGCTGTGGAGCACTTGAGATGTGGCCAGTGTGACTGAGGAGATGGATTCTTAACCGTATTTCATTTTACTGAATTCAAATTTTAATACCACATGTGCTTACCACACGGGACAGCCCACATCTCAAGGGTTGGGAAAATGGGTCAAATGCGTACCTAACGGAGAGCCGTGTGCAGTCCCGGTGAGAGGACGCCTGGTCCACGGTGCCCACTGCGCCGGGTGGGGCTCTGCGCCGCTACGCAAGTCAAAGCCCGTTTCCCCAGACTTGGCAGAGCGTCAGGAGTGTTTGAATAATGTCTGCAGGGAAACCCCGTTGCTGTGCTGTGCTGAGAGGGCAGGAGTTTCTGACTGTTCTTTTATGTCCTTTAAGAATAGCAGACACCAATCTCCCCTTACCTGGGGTTCCTTTTGCAGGTTCTATATGCAGCTTCCTTTGCTGGATTTTAAACCATGACATAAATATATGCTTTGTGTCCACCAAGTATAAATCCTGAACCCAAAGGACGGTTTGCGGGGAGGAGGGAGGAAGTGCAGGGGAGGCTGTGGAGACTCTTACACAGAGTGAAACTTGGGGCTTTACCTCTTTGGCTCAGCTGAAATCCGCTGTGGGTGTTTTGGTGCTATGCGGTAGCTATTAGAGCCACCCCGTGCTGTGGACACAGCCGAGTTCATCTGTAGCCACGTTTACTAGAGCACAGGCCAGTCACCTCCCAAAGGTGCCACCCCCCAGCACCACCGCAGTGGCAACCAAATTCCAGCGTGAGTTTTGGAGGGGACATACATTCAAACCTTAGCGTATCCTTTATTCATCTATTATTGTTATTATTTTATAGATTTTTGACTCTAATAAGATTAAGGATGTTAGAATCGCCCCACTAGTTTAGGTTCTGTTTTCCTTCTGGGTTTGTTTGTTGCTGTTGTTGTTTTTTTCCTCGAGCTTTTTAATATGGATTGTGTGTTTTCCAATATTGCAGAAATACTAATCAGTGCTCAGCTGTCTTAGCCCTGTGCTAGGTACCATTCTGAGAACTTAATATCAATTAACTAATTTGATCCACACATTAACCTTTTGAGGTACTTGTTCTTTACTATCCCATTGTTTACAGGTGAGGAAACTGAGGCCAGAGAAGTTAAGAAACTTGCCCAGAATCACACAGTGAGTTAGCAGCAGAGCTGGCCTTCGACCCAGCCTGGTCGGCTCTAGAGTCTGTGCTTCTAGTAGCAGAAAGGTCACCTTCAGCCTTTTCCTCTTCAGAACATGTCAACTTCTCAAGCATCAGCTTCTGCTAAGATTATGAAGTCCAAATATGAGACTTACGTTGAGGGCTACAAAACCTCTCTTCCATTAGGTAGAACTGCACAGATGATACCTAAAACACTCACACCAATAAATGCTGGTTTTGAAGTGGGGAACAGCCAACGAATCTAAACAGAAATTCTCTAAACAGGAGCAGGAACGAGTCCCTAGGGACTCAGGGGGAAGATTGTTTCTGGAATTTTCTGGCCCTTGGAGGGCCTGCCCTCAGGAGCTAGTGTTGCTGAGGGTAGTGTGTCATATTCCTCAGTTTCCCCAGTGTACTGGGGGCTCAGTCTGGTGTTGGAACACATACATACACAAAAGGTTGAGCACCATTACTTAATAAGTGCATTTTACTAGAAAGGAAATATTCAGAAAGTCTGCCTTGCCTGGGAAGTCAACGCAAATTGCTTACCCAGAGCAGTTAAGCCCTGGGTGTCCCCAGTGCAGCTTTCTCTCTCCCTCCTGCAGCCACTCCTCAGCCATCCCTGTGGCTGGAAGCAATGGGGCTGCAGGTGACTCCTAACGGGAAGATGAGGTGCGAAATGGCAGGACTCTCTTATTTTGAAATGCCATTTTTAAAGGCATAGAGAAGACTTAGGTATCAGAAGAGATGACGTAGCCAAGATCTACCTGTGCTGGAAGTTCAGATTCCAGATGAATGAGGTCTTTCACCAAATCCGCCTGGCCGTTCTTGCCCTCTTTTCTGGACTGATGTCTTTGGTTGCAGGAATATTAAACTTGACCTGCACCAACTGAAACAATGAAGGGAGTTTACTCGCTGACCAGTAGGCAGGCTTCAGGTGTGGTTTGACTTGGGGACTCGGTGATTTTATCTAGAACCTTGTTTTCTTATTCCTCCCGGCTCGGCCCACCATGGAGCCAGCCTCATCCTAAACTCAGCTTCTCCTCGTGGTGACATGGTGGCTGCCAGGAATTTCCGGGGCCACGCGATTCCTCAGCCCGCTCTCAAGTGTGGAGGGGCGAGGAGGATGCTCTTGCTGAAAGAACGTCTTTTCCCAGGGCCCCGTTGGGTCTCAGTTGAATGACACGCCCTCTCTTGAATCAGTAACTGGGGCTGGGAAGATGCTGATGTACAAAACCCCCGGGTGGAATCAGGTTTTCCACAGACCCAGAGCTGGGAAGGGAGAGGCGGACCCCTGGGTAAAGACGGGGGGTGTCTCCAGCAAAGGGTGGATGTTAGGTAGGAACTGCAGCTCTCACTACGCTTGCTGTGATCTTCCAGTCCCCCATTGTGTACTTACGGGTGCAGCTTCCTGCTAGAAAGCAGAAAATGATTGTTTTTGAAATATTACTTTTTACTGCTTTGTGTCCCTTAATTCTCCTTTGCTCCCCGCCCCCGCCTCCTGTTCTCCCTCCCTGTGTTTTCCTCCCTTCCCTCCTTGTCCTCCCCCGTCCCCTTCCCCCCAGTCTCTCCCTCCCCCTTATTACCCATCCTCCTCTCTCAGTTGATGATCTAGTCATGTATTTAACTCGGCCAAGTTGGTTCGGTGCAGTTCAGTTTCTCACGAAATTAAATGCTGCCATTCCCCCCGACCCCCTTCCCCACAGGAAGAAGAAATGCCAGATGTAGAAATTGACATTGACGATCTTCTCGATGCAGACAGTGAGGAAGAGAGAGCTTTAAAATTACAGGTAAGTAGTTTTCTAGAACCTTCCGATCATGGATGCCTGAATCCATTTGGGTCTCCAGAACTTGGTGTGAACTGGTGGTGCCCTGTGGCGGTGTCGGCAATGGCAGTTTGCAGAGAGGACGGCAGTGGGCTGCTAAGTATTCACCCTCGTGACCTGCATCCCTGATGACAAAGCAGCTCCTGGCTGCAGTCAGTTCTCGAAGCACCTTGTGGGTGTGACGTTCTCCAGCCTTGCTTTCTTGGGGAAAGAGCTGATTCTGCCCGCAAAGATCCATTCACCAGGGAAGAAAGTGCTGCCCACGGGTGCGGTGGAAGGAGCGGGGCTGAGCCAGGGCTGAGTATCCAAGCTGTGGATTCTATCATTCATGAAATTGTTTCTAGATAAGATTGCTTATGATAAAATTCTACTTATTAATAGTAAGCTATCTTTTAATGGAAGACACTCACCGACAGCATTGCAGTACAACAATGGATATTGAGATGTCTAATATTTCCTTGGTGGAGAGCAGTAAAATACGGTACTTATTTCTCTTCCCACAGCAGGTCAAATATATCATTTTAAAATCTGCATTTGGGAGTTTCTAAAGCCAATTAACCTTTACCTGCCATTGTTCTTAATGTCTACTGGTAATTACTGTTAATGGCTGTTGGTTATCACCAATGGCAAAGGGTCACTAAAGCAATCAAAGGGCACATTTTAATGTATTGATGTGTTTAATGTATTAATAATTACTAGTGTCCCTTGAGGGGTGAACAGTCTTAGTTATAAAGATTATTTCTTATTGATAGATTTAGTTGGGAAACAATAGCATCCCAGTTATAAAGTTAAAAAAAAAGACAAAGCAGACACCAGTTCTATGGAAAATATAATGACATTAAAAAAGCTTTGTTAAAATTGGCTGGGCACAGTGGCTCATGCCTGCAATCCCAGCACTTTGGGAGGCTGCAACGGGAGGATTACTTGAGGTCAGGCATTTAAGACCAGCCTGAGCAACATAGCAAGACCCTGTCTCTACAAAAAATAGAAAAATTAGCTGGGCATGGTGGTGCGTGCCTGTAGTCCCAGCAACTCAGGAGGCTGAGGCAGGAGGATCACTTGAGCCCAGGAGTCTGAGGTTACAGTGAGCTGTGATGATGCCACTGCACTCTAGCTCAGGAGGCAACAGAGTGAGACCCTGTCTCCAAAAAAAAAAAAAGGTTTTATTAAACTTGAAAAGGGGCTTTATAAGCTATCATCATGTCACCCCCTATCCTCCCACTTTGCAGGTGAGGACATCAAAGCCTGCAGAGGTTATGTCCCAAGCTAATCTGTGGCTGAATCAGTCAAACCCCTTGCTATCCGAGTCCAGTGTGATAGTCACCATCTCACACAGGCTGTCTCAACATTAAGTATATCCAGTTTAATATTAACCAGGTTGCAAACCCAAAGGAAAGGTGTGTGCGTGCATGAGGGTGTGCACAAAGTCAGGGTAAAAAGTCATGGGCCAGGTGTATAGGTTTGAAACAATGTGGACCCCTCTGGGTTACATTCAGTTAATGGAATGTGGGGATAGGGTTCCTGAGGAAGGCCGGTCGCCTGGGTTTTGAGCGGCTGAGTTAGTCCCCATCTCTGCAGACTACAACCTGATGGATACCTAGTGTCCGCATTCTTTTATATCAATAAAATAAGCTCTTTTCCTCAATAAGATATTTATAACTTCATCAAAGGTTATATTTTTTCTATGCTATAGTAGCATAAAAAATAAATATTTTCCTATTCAAAACACTTTTCATGTAGCATGGATGCACGCATGCACTGAAGAACACCCTAAGGGTACAACTTTTCTATCTTCACATGACCAACTGGTGCTTAAATAAAGTGTGTTTCTAGATAGTCAGTATGAAGTCTTGATTTCACATTGTACAAATAGTACCATAAAGATGAAATGATTTTTAATTTCACTTTAAAACGATATTGAATTTTAAAATAATAAAACTGACTTTCTGTGTGTTTAATTCTAGGAAGCTCTTGTAGACTGCTACAAACCAACAGAGGTAAAAGAACTACTTTTCCTAAATGCTATGTTTAAATGGTTTTATTGAATCAATTTGTCTATTTTTAAAGTTAAACCACAATAAGTGGGTTTGATTGTGTGTATACTAATTAGTAGTTATTATCCATGAGTGCTTATGTTTGAATAGTACTAACTTCATTATTTCTAAGCCTAAACATAGCTAGTTCAGAAAGACTTAAAACTACTGGGGCAGAGTGTGTTGCTTGCTTTAGATAAAAGCCAAACTTTAAAGGAAATTGTGAGAAGGTTTGGAGTCATTTTAGTAAAAGTTTTAGGTTTATCACTGGTTCATACATTCTATTAGTTTATAGACATGCTTTTTTAAAAAGCTTAAAGTTAATTCTGTCTTTCCAAAGAATTACCTTTACTGGGGGGAAAAATGTTATGTTTTGTTTGGGTGTTTATCAAATGTATAAATATTAGTGTAAAAAACAATGGATATTAATCTGATCAGACCGATATTAGCAATATGCAATATCAGCATTTAATGGAGACTCTAATGACTAAAAGCACAGGGTAGAACTTAAGGTTTAAAAATATTAGCAAAATTCAGTTATGAAAATATTAGCAAAAGAAGTACTTTCCATTTGTTCCTGTGATAAATCAGAGAAATCAGAAGATTCATCAGATGTTTCGGAGTCTATTTGTAACATCAAAGCAGTGGTTCTAACAGCAAAGTTTTTCATTTTCAAAGAGGTATAATTTCCAAGGGAGAGGAAAGCACGCTTTTATGAGAGTGTGTAGATTTTAATGACTTGGTTTGAGGCTAGTTACCTATTTGAGCTTTATTTTTACAACCTCCAGTTTTAGTTAAATCTTTCAGTCATAAATATGTTTAATTTTAGTTGTCAAAATATATACTTTTAAGTCAATGTAATTGGTATTCATACTTTTGAAAACCAAAAATTATTATGGGGGTAATAAAGAGAAAGGAGTAGTACCTTTCCCCACCCATCAGGCCCCTGCCCTAGAGGTATATATTTTATATTTATGTATTTTTATACAATAGTACTTTTAGCTATTTCCCTGCTATTTACTCTTGTATTCTTAATTGTGCATTTGCTACTAGTTTTTCATTTATTGAGTGAACGGGAAAGATGATAGCTCTCTTACTCTCCATATAATTCCTTTCCATCTATCCCCTTATCAGAGTTATTTAACAGTATTTTGATAAACCAGTGGTCAAGGTTTATAATACTATGACTTAAACAAATATTTTTCACTGCTGAGCCAACAGTGAAATATGCTCATGGCTCCTCCTTTTGTATAGCCCTTTGTCTTTCCCGGAGTTGATAACCACCTTGACTTTTATTTTGTCTAATACCAGTTGCTGTTTTTTTGTTCAACTCTTCAGTGTCTTTGCCAGACATGGAATATATTCCCATATATATTCCCATTATATATTTCTGTCTGCTCAAACACATCATTACCATCCCCTTGCCCCAGACTTTCCTCCTGGAGCCTCTATATAACAATATGGAGAAGTTTTTCTCTGGGTCCACTGAGTAGCTGGGTCCTTTTCTATTCTTGTGCTGGGTACTTTGTAAGCTCTTTTAGTCTGAAGGCAGGTCTTTCAGTTTTCTAAAAATTGTCTTTTATTATTTCTTTATTCTTTATTATTTTTATTTATTTCTGCCTCAGTATTCTGTATTTCTGGCTTTCCTGTTACGTAGATGTTGTGTCTTTTAGATGCAGCCTCTGATTTCTCCTTTTCCCTTTTATTTTTCATCTTCTTGACCTTTGTTCTACTTTTTAAAATAGTTCCCTGACTTTATTTTCAGGCCTTTTAACTGATATTTTAAAATTTTTTATTTCTAATATCCAAGAGTTCTTTCTTGATCTCCATTCACTCTTTCGTTTTAGTATTTCTTCTTGTTTCATGGATGCATTTTATTCTCTTTGAGGATATTAATCACGTTTTCTTTTCTTTGTTTTTATTTTTAAGATTATTCTGCGTTCTTCATCGTATCTGTTTTCTTTGAATCCTACCTTTTTCCTGCCTATTTTTCTGTCTGCTGGTTTTTGGCAGCATCCCCATGTTTGACTAAGAGGGAACAGTAAGCAGATTGGCATGTGTGCGAATGAGGATGGTTTATCCATCGGTAGGTGTCACTGTGGAGTGACCAGGTCGCAAGCCAACCTTTTTCATGATCTGTTGTATGTGGAGTAGAAGGACTCTGTAAAGAGTTAGTATTTGATTATCTTTTTTCTGGAGAGATTCAGGTTTTTTTAGAGTTCGATACTCTAATCTCTTGCCTGAGGGTTGATGGTCTGACTTCAGGCTTTCTGGAAGCAGAGAGGAGGAGGCAGGAGACCTTACTGTTTAGTAGCGCTTTGGGGAGTAGAGCTTCTTTATTTAGTGCTATATGGGGAGTGAATATAGGAGTTAAAACAACTAGATATTTGGAGAGTGATTTTAAATTGCGTGACTGGTTAGACAAGAACAGGAGGATTGTAGTCAGGAAAAGGGATAGATTATGCAAATGAATGAACACGTGACATGGGGGGAGGGCTGCTGCAGAGAGTAAACCAGACTCGCCATTTATTTGTTTTATTATTCCCTTTTTCTTCAGTCTTCATCATAGGTGGAGAAGTTCATGCTTTGGTTACTTGGCTGGGAAAGTCTGGGCTTGCAGGCTTCTCTTTTGAGTGGCTCTGCAGGCAGCCAGGAGTAGAAAGTCTCTCCACTTCCTCACTGAAACCAGCCCTGCTCCCTCCCCAGTTTTCTGTACTGTCTAGGGAACAAAATATTTACACTAGTTAGCAGCCATGCAGTTAGATGGAAATGGCAGGTCTTGCTCCCTGGAACAAAAGTATTGCTCATCTGGTTTCTATCCAGAGGCTTAGGAGATGAAAGGATGTAATATCTGAATATTCTTCAGAGTCCCAAAGAGAAGAAAGAACAAAAATGAGTTGGAGTTTCCAAGTGAACATCTCTGTCCTTTTTTTAGCTCATAGTGTCTAGGAATGGAAATGATGTAAAATGCTTAGCAATTTCATTCAAGTTCATTTATCTATTAAAGGATCACTTCAGAAAGGCCGAACAGTTTTGCCTTTGAGTTTATGTTCATAAGAAACAGTTTTTACTGATGATAACAATACTAGGTTATATTTTCCCAGAGATCTGTAGTTCACATTGCACCAACATGCATTTGTTTATTCAATCCTCACCATTATTGCTGGAAGTAAAGAGGGTTTGGGTAATTTGCCCAAGATGTCAGAGATGTGAGCAAGGGTGCCAGGACTCAACCCGAGGTTCTGACAGCTGATCTGGTGCTCTTTCTTTCCAATCTGCCAGTCCTCCTGAGTTATTTGACTCAGCAAGAGATTTGGGACTTTATTATCAGTTAATGAATTTGAGCCACAGAAGGGGTCTGCGATTTCCCTGAGTTCACTCAGCTGGCAAGTAGAGAAGTCAGGATAGGTATTAAAGCACATAACATAAAACCTCACACATATTAGGTCCTTAACATGCTAGTTGAATCTGATTCTATACAAGGTCATGCTTCTCCATCACATGTTAAATATGCAAAATGCCCCAATTCACTAACAATGATATCCCTGAATGACTAAATTTGAAGATAAGACTTTAAAGAATCTGCCGATTTCCCAGAAGTGATATTGTTGTTGGTATGTCACCTTCTGTCATTTACTTAGGATCCATGGTTTCATCCTATGTGGGCCCCTGGCTAATAGGGAAAGAACTTGCATCTCCCCATTTTGATTCATATTCAGACTGTGGACTTTCGACATGTAAATCTTCCCGACTCAGGCCCTTCAAAACACAGCAATATAACTGGTCACCACACTAATGTATTAGTGATTGATTAGTAAGAATGGTATTTTAGTTCTTTCCTTTTGCGTAAATGCCATTTCTGATATAGTCGATAATGAAATAAAGCCAAGTTAAGGGTAGCGAAAGGATGTTTCTATATAATTCAAGAAGAAAAGGAGTAATTTTATTTTGGATGTTACTGGATTTGAATGATCAGTATTGATGGGCTAGTGGATGTGGTGGAAACCAGGGGTGGGGGTTTGGGAGCCCGCAAGCCAGGTAGGGAGGAGTTCCTCTTCCTTTTTTTCTTTCTTTGCATGGTTTCCAATCTTGGGATTGCATAGGAGCACCTCCATTGTCCCGAAATGATGGACGGAAAATGCACTTAATGTGGGCTTGAGGGCATCTGCCTTACCATCTGTTGGGGGAGTTGTCAGTCCAATCAATGAGCTTTTTTTTTTTTTTTTAAATCTCTTTTTATAGTTGTCCATGCCGTTGCTCTCTGATAAACACCATGTTTTTCCTTTCATGCATTTATTTCATTTTTTGAACTAGAGGTTGTGATATAACCTATCATTTTAACAATCAAAGCCTATAAATTGATATGCACCAGCTCATCCAGAATGACTAAGTCTGAGAGTAGATGGAGAGAGTCATTTCTGGGTCCCCATAATCTGCCAGGTAATGGAAATGTCATGGCCATGCGATGGTGCAGGAAAAAGACACCTGATCTGGTTTTTAAGTAGAAATCGAGCAGTGTTTTCTGAAAGGTGCAGGCCAGCTCTGTTGTTCTTGTGTTGGCAGTAGGGAGACAGATTCTCCTTTTGCAGTGGTTTCATGTGACTGTCACTTTTCTGATGGGCTTTGGTGGTGGCTATTGTCAACTCATCCCGTTTACATCAGATCTCTCCCCATTTAGCATTTAAACCTATCTTTTAAAGTTATTGTTCGTCTCATATACATGGAAGTACTCACGGTCCTTCTGCATTGAGCTGTTTACAGTGGAGAAAAAATATAAATGGGTATTTACAACACAGAAAAATCGTGTGGGTGACTGGAGGAGACACAGCTTGGGGTTTTACTATATTCTTTCTATTCATTTGCTCAGCAAATGTTTATTGAACATCTGTGTGCCTGTAACTAATCTGGGGACTGAGACCTGGCAGTGAACTTCAAAACCCTTTTTTAAAACAACCTCTTAGAAGGCCACAGTTAACTGTGGTGGGAATTTAAGTGCTCAAAGAATATTAAGACAGAAGTAAAGGAAAGACGTGCCAGGCTGTCAGCTTATTCAATGATTTTCTAAGTTATGAACCAAATTGCTTGACAGAATGTATTTTTCAGGGGGTCCGCACTTGCTAGAGAAAGCGAAGGAAGCAGCTGTGTTATTCAGTTTAATGGAGCTGAATGTCCAGGGCAGGGAAACCCCTTTCTCAAGTCAGATAATTTTCATCTGGCTTCTCAAGGGGTTTACTCAAAAAAAGACTGCAATCTTAGGCTGGGATGGGGCACAGAGATTGAGTGCTAGATTAACAAACTGAAAAGACACTCTTTTTTTTTTCGAGATAGGGTCTTTCTCTATCTCCCAGGCTAGAGTGCAGTGGTGTGATCATAGCTCACTGCAACCTCCAACTCCTGGGCTTGACAGCTCCTTGTGCCTCAGCCTCCCCAAAGTGCTAGGATTATAGGTGTGAGCCACTGTGCCTGGCCGAAAAGATACCTTTTAAAAGCTATCACCTTCAGAACAATGTTTCTGAATAGAGAAGGAATTGGGAACTTGCAAAGAAAGACCAGAATCAAATGAAAACTATATTCTAGTGGTTGTAGCCATTGGCTACAAAAGACTTATAATGTTTTAGTGTAATTGGGCAGATAAGTATTATAGGATTGGGGTTTATTAGCCAGAAACACATGTAGCTTTACTTAGTAGCCAAAAGGATTTTGGTCCCAGTATTCCAGTTGCTTACATACTTTCATTAGGACTTATGTACTATGCCTCATCTGCCCAGGGTATAAGAGCCAGTATGTGCTAGAGCTGGCATTTGGACCCATATTTGAGTTCAAATCCTATGCTCTGTCTCACTGCCTTTCTCTGAATTCTTACTAGGTGAGTACAAGCTCCATTTTGGAATATTTATAAAGCTAATTAAGATTGTTTTCATTGAGTAAAATCAACCCAGAAATGTTAGGTAAGCATGCCAAAGACACGCAGTCATCAAGCAAAACTCTGCATTAATTTCCTGGTCTTCATTCAGCACCCTTTGCAAAGTCAGGGAACTGTACACAAGACCCCCCCTTACTTGTGGCACCAATTGCTAGTTCACAGGTCCCAAGACGACCTTCAGGTTTGGTAATTCACTAGAGAAACTCACTGAAATATGCTATACTCATGGTTCTGGTTCATTACAGTGGAAGTTTATAAATTAAAATCAGGCAAGGGAAGAGACACGGGGGCTGAGTCCATGAAAATTGTAAATGCAGACCTTCCACTTGCCTCCTCCGAGTGGAATTGTTGGCATTAATTCTCTCAGCAGTTATGTGTGATGATACCTAGAGAATATTGCCAATCATGGAAGCTCGCCTGAGCCTGGTTGTCCAGAGGTTTTATTGGGGCTCAATCACATAGACATGGTTGACTACCCATGATGTGGCTGGCCTCAGTCTCCAGCTGACACCACATGGTCCAAAGCCCCCACCCTCAGTCACATCCTTGGACTATCTGGTATGGCCCAACCCTCCAGGTAGACAAAGACACTTTGTACAGGCAGACATTCTGAGGGCTAAAGCTTACCTCTCAGGAGCGGAGAGCAGGTAAATTCTTTGCTATATGCTCTTAGAAGCAGGATGAACTTGAGAATAATGGTGATGGTGATGATGACAATAATAATGATGGAAATAAGGAAGAAAGAGATGGCATTATGGGAAGAGCCATAGGAGTCTTGCTTTTTGATGCATCCCCCCACCCCCCAGTAATTAATGATTGTTATTTTTATAAAAGCTACAGTAGAGGAGGCACAAGCTTTAAAGGGCGGTGCACCTGGTTGGCACTTTCAAATGATTGATTGTGACTTTGTGGCCTTTTATTCATTAAATTCAGAATGATCAGCCCCATATTAAAAACGGCTCCACATTCTCTTCCTGTGATTAGACTTATCTAGACACAAGAAAGAATATAAATGAAAGACAATTTGACACATGCCTTTTGGATGTCTATGCGTTTAATAAAGAGAATTATCACCAAAAACAAATTACAAAAGATTTGGAAATGAATTTTTTTTATTTAGGCAAGATGAGTGTATTTGTAGCAAATATTCTCCCTCATGGATAGTAGGATACTTGGTGAAGTTACTTTAGTTCCTTAGTGATTATAAAGCGGGAGATTATAATTTTGCTGAATTTACCCCATTGATTATTTACAGTGGCTGGATTATTTATACGGATTTTATTTTATGTTGCCTGAATTGCAAGTGTAAAGATTCTGAGAAAGCTGTTAGTAAGTGAAGGGAGAATTAAGGGATGTAAGGTAGACTCTGGGGAGGGCAAACGAACTGTTCTGCTGCACACAAATGAAGGTTGGAATTTGGGTGAAAAATAAATTAGTCCAAGAGCAGTGGACCGGATCTCTAACACAGGTTAGTGGGACTTCTCTCACAGTGGAACAAATTAATATTTAAAGGCAGATAGTTAAGAAAATAAAGGGACAACATAGTGTCAGTGGTTTTAAGTTAAAGGTGGCGGGCAGGGAACAGGATGTGGTTAAGACCTTCAGGAATTTATCTTGGTGGAAGTGATGACAACAGCAGCCACAAACCCTTCCCCATAACAGATTCATAAGCCTCTTTTCAGATAAAGAAAAATAGGATCGGTTCTGGTGTGCCCTGGTAGTAGATGAACCTCGCTAAAGATAAACAACATGCCATCCCCCCAGAAAGAAGAGAGAAATTAAATATTTCTGTAGTGAGTGTGGATGGGCTGTGCTGTGGAGCCCACAAATGCCTGTGACTTCAGGTGCAAAATCCTAGCCTCTCATGCTGGAGCCAGGGCCACCCTAAAGCTGAGCCCACGGTGGCACTCACTGCCTGCCTGCTGGGCCTCCTGGGTGACCCAGATATTCAAGCAGATAAGAGTTTAGTGTGATTTTTAAATGCTTAGCTGTTTCTTAGGTGAGGACGTTTTGCCATTTGGGGCAATTCTCAGATGTCACCATCGCCTTTTCCAAGAGGCATGTACTACCCTTCCCATTTTCCTCACTTGTCTAAACTTCCTGGATCTGGAACTTCTTCTCTCCCTTCACCCCATTCACACCTTACCTGATTCTCACCAGTCTGTTGAACCTCAGGCTTTTTGGAGGAAGTGTCAGTTAGCTACTTAGGACCTGGGTGGAGAGGACTGCATTTGCTGTCGGTTGGCAGTGGGACTCAGGGCCAGGGCAGACGGCTCCCGTGAAGGTGCAGTTTTAAGGAAGCCACTGGTGGGTAGGGGGACAAAGTGGAGGCGGTGCTCAGAGCATCCACGTGGATCCCAGCCTTGGGAATCCTCGCCTGCTGTTCTCTCCTCTCCCACCCTTGAACCCTGGTAAGGAGTGGATGGTATTCTTTTTGGAAAAGCAGGTTGAGTGTCCAGAGTGCTTCTGAGCACCCTTTATTAGAGCTTGCAGAATTTATACAGTCACTGTGGTTGGTGAAACCGCTCCCTGAGCTGTGATTTTGAGCATTTCTTTTAGAAGTTCTTTTGTCAGGAAATACTTCTAATCCAAGGGATACTGCATGATTGATTTATCTTAATTAACTTTTTAAATAACTCAAAAAACTACGTATAGTTTATGCACAAAACAGTGATTTCCAGTGATTCTGTGGTTTCTCCTTTTCCTATTTTCCATTGGGCCCATCTTTTTTTAAGTAGCACATTATTTTCAATGAGTGTAACAAATCAGTTACTTTGAATGACTAGGGAAGGCTACCAGACGCCTGGCTATGGTGATAATGACAAAATGTAAGTCCATCTGCTGCCTCTGGTGCAGGCGGAAGCAGGTGGGGGTAGGGGTGGGGCGGTGGACTGTGAAAGCCGGCGGTGGGTGGGGTCAGAGTAGGGCGTGGCTGCTGCAATGCCATGTCCCTGTGACAGAACCACAAGGCAGAAACTTCAGAGCAAGAAAGGACCCTATGCTTTCATGGCTGCTACCAGATCTGGACTTCATTCTTTTTTAGAAGTCTCCTGTGAATCAAGTGGTTGCATGTTGTATCAAGTCAGTTTTCCAAGCTTCCTGGAAATATTGTTGGTTTCTTTCTACTGCCCTTTGATCTCCCCTGTGTGTGTGTTTCAGAGTGTGTGAGAGTGTGAAGGAACATTCTAGGCTCCACCGTTCCCTAAACACTTCTCATCTTCCCTGACTCTGCCAGGCTGGCCTAGTTTTCTAGTGCTTGGAGGTGCATCTCCAGATCCTAGGCAGTTGTTGGTCCAGTTGATACTTTGTACAGGTTTTTTCTTACTCAATTGACATTTAAAGATTCTATTAATAGTGTCCTCTCTTTCTGTTTCTTCACTTTTATGCCACAGTTGTAGGAATTAATTGGTTCATTCATACATGCCTTTACTTTGCAAACCTTTGCTGAGCCCCTCTTGTATATTAGGTGCTGTGCTAGGAAAACAAAGATCAGTAAGACTCTTGCAACTAAGTAGCAGTGACAAGGATGCACATGGATTATTTTGTATGCATTTTAACTATGTAAATAATATTTTGCAAGCTTTCTTTTTTGGCTTACTTATTTTGTCCAACATCAGATGCTCGAATTTGTCCATGTTAACACAGGAGGCTCTAGTGTGTTCATTTTATTACTGTACAGCATTCCTTTGTATTAATATACTGTAATATATGTATCCATTCTTCTGCTGATGCTCACTTAGGTTGTGTTCAGTTTTTAATTATTATGAACAATGGTGCAGTAGAATAATTATTGTTGACTTGTTGCCTTGTGTCCAAGATTTTCTCCAAGGAATACAAGAAATGGAGTTGCTCTTAGATGCTTGAACCAGCTTGCATGCCCACCAACAGGATATAAGAATTCCCTTTTAACCTCACTATTCTCATACCTGCTATTGCTAAACTTTAAAATTTTTGCCAATCTGATGATATCTTATTGTTTCAACATATCTTTTACTGACCGCTAGGGAAGTTGGGTACTCTTTTTATTCCCTACATGCTTATTGGCTATTTGTTTTTCCTTTTCTGGGAATTTCCATTTCAAATTCTATGCCCACTTTTCTTTTGAGTTGTTGTTGTTTTTCCCGTTGATTTTTAAGAGTTCTTTATGTATTCTGGATGACAATCCTTGACCTTGATGTAGGTTGCAAATTTGTCTGTGGAGCTTATTTTCACTTGTGTTGTCTTTTGTGTACAGAAGTTTTAATTTTAATTAAAGCCAAATTTCTTAATAATATCTTTTATGGCTTGTGCTTTTTAAGAAGTCTTATTTAAAATATCTTTCACTACTCTAGTGTCTTAAATATAGTCTCTTTATATTTTGTTTTGAAAGTTTTCACTTCTGCCTTTTACACTCAGGTATTCAAACCCCCTTGAATTTATTTTTGTGTATCATGTGAGGTAGCAATCTAATTTTGTGTGTGGCCACATTGTCCTAGTACCATTTACTGAATAGTCAGTTCATCCGTACCCCACTGCTCTGTAGACTACTTGTGCCATAGCTCAGGTTTCCCTATATGCAGGGACTATTTCTGGCTATCTGTCTACCCCTGCACACTGTCTCAATTACCAGGGCTTTATAATGAGTTCTTAGTAAGCGTCTGGGGAGCTCACAATTCTCTTATTCAAACTGTCTTAACTTTTTGTGAATATTTGTATTTTGACTGGAATTGCATTTAAATTTATGGATTAATTTGGAGGGAAAAGAAGTCTTGATGATGGTTTGTTGAGGACACAAACAATGGACCCTGTAACTTCCTGAAGGGGTGGAACAGGTTGGAGGAAGGGTGGGTAACAGTGGGCACACTTTTGGTCATTTGAGACTGATCTGCCTGGAGGGCGCCCTGGTGGAGATCTCTGGCAACCACAGGGAATGAGGATCTGGATCTCAGGGTGAAACCAGAGCTATAGATGAGATGTGAGAGTCACTAGTGTTCCTGGCCTGAGGAGCCTGGGAACAGCTTTGGGGAAGGCAGCATTTAGTCAGCAGGTGGTGGCAGTGGTGAGGGCCCAACGAAGGGGATGGAGGTAGCTCAGAGACCCGAATAGAGAACATATAGTAAGTCTTCATTTAACGTCATCGATAGGTTCTTGGAAACTGCAACTTTAAGCAAAACGATGTATAATGAAACCAATTTTACCATAGGCTAATTGCTACAGACAAGAATTAAATTTCTATGGCATATTTCTGGTCACAAAAATATCACCAAACTTCTAAATAAAGACCCAAACACTTATAATGTTAAACACTGAAATGAATGTGAGCTATATATACATGTAAGAAGCATCAATAAAAACAAGTAAGATAATTCTTTACCCAGTTTGTGAGGAATCGGTGAGCGACGGCGGTCATAGCAGTGGTGGGCTAAATCAAGGCGCAGATGTTTGCAAAGCAGAAATTGTCAGGAGCACCTCCTCCCGCCACGAAGTTCAAAAACGAACAGTAATTGATATGGTGGGGTTGCCAAGCGCTTGAATACCGCATCATTTGTTGTTGTGCATTTGTGTGATTATCGTACACTTTACTAATTTTTGTTTTACAATAATTTGTATTCATTCATTCATCCATTTTCCAACTTCTTATTCCAGTTCACGGTCTTGGGTGGCTGCAGCCCGTCCTGGCAGCTCAGGGTACTAGGTAGGAACCAGCCCTGGCCAGGATGCCATCCCACCATAGGATGCACGCACACACGCACCCACACTCACACTGGGACTGCGGAGACACGTCGATGAACATCATGGGCACAGCTTTGGGCTGTGGGAGGAAACCAGGGTACCTGGAGAAAACCCACACAGGCAGTGGCCCCAGTGGGAATTGATTTGTTTTCTCAAATGATGTTATTTGAGCATCTGCTATAGAGGGAAGTAGACAAACTCCTTGAAAAACCCCAGAAGATCTATTATCACTATACATCTGCAAGAATGGCTGAAATGAAAAACACAGACAACACGGAGTGTTGGTGAAGACGTGGACGCACTGGAATTCTCACACCTGCTGGTGGGAATGTGAAATGGTGCAATCACTTAGAAAACTGTTTGGGGTTTTAGAAAAAGTTAAACATACACATTCTACAACTCAGCCACCACATTGCTAAGTATTTACTCAAAAGAAACAAACAAAAAAAATGACCACACAAATACTCGTACAGGTATATTCATAACTGCTCTATTCACAATGATCAAAAACTCAAAACAACCGAAGCATCGTCCATCAGCAGATGGGTGGATGGACAAACGGGTACACCGTGTGGTGGGACACTGCTCAGCAATGCAAGGGCCAAGGTGCTGACGCACACGGCAATGTGGACAAATCTCAGATCTGTCGGGTTGGGTGAAAGAAGCCAGGCAAAAAACAGGACATAATGAATGATGCCATTTACTCAAAATGCAAACTAATTTATAGTGACAGAATCCTGGGGCTGGGGCCAGATGACCTCTCCAAGGAGACTAGGACATCTTTGGGGTGATGGAAATGTTCTGCATCTTGATTGCGATGGTGATATCCTGGGTGTGACCAATTGTCAACACTCATCAAATGATACAGTTTACATAGATTAAATTATTGCTTGATGAAGTTGATTAACTTAAAAAAAAGAAAGAAAAAAGGAAAGAAAAGTGTCCTTAGTAGTGTTAAATGAAGAGAACTGGGTGGGGGCAGTGGATGTGGCAACGAGGGGAGTCTCAGTTCAGGGGCGGGTTGGGCAGGATTTCAGTAGGTAGAAAAGTCAACACTCTGTTTCCCTGTTTTCTTCCTTTTTCTCTTTCCCCTCCTTTCCTCCTTTCTCCCTCCTTTGCCACCTCTTTTTCTTCTTTTCTAATTTATGAGTTAGCTAGAATAGGAATAGAATAACCTAGTTACGAAGGCTCTTGAGACTTTTGTCGTCCCTGCAGGAAGAGGCTCTGAGGAAAAGGTTCATCCTCGGGATAATTTTCAGTCTACCTATAGGCCAACTTCTTTGCATGTCTGTCAGCCCTTCCCCCGTACTTGAAAATTAAGATGCTATGTTTATCATACGCATTTCGAGTCATTTTAGTTTAGTTTATAGTTAGACTACAATTACCCAACCTGGTTGCTTAACAAAAAAGATTTCTTACCCTGGGCAGTGAGGTGCAGAGAGAGGGAATGGTACCCTCCACCCCAGGGCAGTGATTCCGGGTTCCTGATGCCTTTGTATTAACACAGGGTTTGAATCTTGGTCTGACCACACAGCAGCTCTGTGATCTTGGTCGAGGCCCCTCTGAGGCTATTTTATAATACTTGCCATGATTAAATTAGACAGAATGTGAAAATAGCCAGAGTGCTTGTCCCACAGAAGGTGCCCAATAAGTATGAGCTAAATCTGAGCCCCAGACAGGTGTTTGGTGCTCCGAGAGCATGGTGCTGTGCCAAGCAAAACAGAAATGCACAGGCCATGGGAAAGATGGTCCCTGGGTGAATGAGCGTATTAACAAGGTGAATGCAGACCATTCTCCGATCCAAAAACAGTGCCCAGGGCTGAGGTAGGAGCCTGCCCCAGGGTCAGTTAGAAAGGCGTTTACTGAGGAAGGGAAGCTTTCAGGTGTTCTAAGGGAGGGTGGTTTGGCGGAGGGAAGGGTTGACTCCCTCCACACGCAGAGCGATAGAGGCCACGTTCAAAGGCTCAGGGGAGTCAGCAGGAGAAGGAAGAGCTCAAGGAGCAGGAGATGCTTGTTGGTGCTGCTGCTGTGTGTGTGTGTGTGTGCGTGCATGTGTGCATGTGTGTGTGTGTGTGCGTGTGTGTGTGCGCGCGTGTGCGTGTGTGCGCGCGTGTGTGTGTGCGTGCGTGTGCGTGCGTGTGTGTGCGTGTGTGTGTGTGTCGATGGGAGGGAGCTATTGGGAAATTCTGCCGAAGGAATGTTTCCAAGCCCATTTCGAACACTTCGTGATGTGAAGAACAAATACACTCTGCAGTCACTTGTAGCCCCTTGAGGGCGGAAGTCACGCAGTGGAAGTGGCTGTGGAGTGGCTGGCTGCGGTCGCGGGCTGTTGCTCAGACTGCAGGGAGGAGAGGCCAAGGGCAGGGAATCTGCTGAGGAGGTGCTCCGGGAACCGCGGCCCGGGACCAGGCAGAGCTGAGAAAGGCCAGTGTGGATTTTCTCAGCAATCGTATCCCCTGTCGCCTAAAGCTGGGAGAGCGAGCACCACACAGGGAGGAACGTTTGCAGGGTGACCGACAGCCTCGTCGGAAGAAACCCGTGTGTGCTGCCCCCAGCCTGGCGTCTATACCCGGGACTGAGCATGGTCTCACTGGTGTCACAGAACATAATTCTCACCTACCTTCATCGTCAGACTTTTCCCACAGGGACAGGGAGGAATGGATAGGCTGCATTTTCTTAGCGTAGTCAGAGTAGCGTATTACTGATTTGAGTTTGTCTAGACTGGCTCTGTTCCTATCTCAAAGTTCGGGGTAGTCTCGATGGAGATGACGATGACAGTGGTGAGCGCTTGCACAGCTCTCACTGCAATCTGAGCACATCCCCAAACACGTGACATATATTCATTCTTTTAATTCTTACAGCAGCCCTGGGGGTAGCTTTTATTGTCATTGCTCCCACTCGCACATAAGGAAAACAGAGACTAAAATGATTAGTCTTTAAGTGGAGCTTGAGGATTTGAACAGGTCTTCTGGCTCCAGGATCCTTCTCCTCACCACGGGGCTATACTGCTTCTTACTGTGTGCAGGTATGGTGACTCCTTCCTTATAGGAACAAACTCATAAAGATTTTTTTAGGCATTTGTTTCAAAGGATCCTCCTATGTTTGTGACCCAAGGTCTACAGCACCAAATATCTATATTAGGAAAGGTCTCAGATCATGAACTCAGCGTCCACCTTAGGAATCAAGAAAAGAAGAGCAAATTAAACCCAAAGTAAGGTAAATAAAGGGAATAATAAAGATGAAGACAGAAATCAGTGAAATAGAAAAAGAAAATCGGTGAAACAAATCTGATTCTCTGGAAAGGTCAACGCAATTGATAACAGACACAGAGAAGGCAAATTGTCAGGAATGAGAAAGGTGACACCATTATAGAGTCTACAGATATGATGAGCCACCTTATGCCAGTAAATTCAACAATTTATGTGAAATAGGCATGTGACAGTGCGATATTATAAGAAATATGTATTTGATCTCTGCCCCCGGTTCTTGGCACAGAGCTCTAAAACCCTTGTAATTTCCTGAGCAGTAGCGGGGAGAGGTGCATCTTTTGTTCTAACATTTGTTTGACCCCAGTTCCTGACCCAGAGTTCCCAATGCCTTGGAATTTCTGGGGTGACAGGAACATCTTTTGTTGTAATGAGGCAACTCTTGGTGGGCTTCTGGATGGGGACTGGTCACCAGAGAGACCAAGCCATGAGTAGAAGCTTGGAACTTTCAGCCTCCATTAAGGAGAGAAGGGCTGGAGATTGAGTTAATAATAGATCATGTCTATGTGATGAAGCCTTCATGAAAGTCCCTGAACTATGGGGCTCAGAGAGCTTCTGGGTTGCTGACCACATGGAGGTGCTGGGAGCTTTGTGTGCCTAGAGAGGACATGGGAGCTCTGTGCCCCTTCCCCATACCCTGTCCAAAGCATCTCTCCATGTGGCTGCTCATCTGTATCCTTTATCATATCCTTTATTAATATAATACACCAGTAAATATAAGTAAGTGTTTCCTTGAGTTCTGTGAGTTGCTCTAGCAAATTACTGTACCCAAGGCAGGGGTCATGGGAAACTCAGTTTATAGCCGGTCGGTCAGAAGTATAGGTGACAACCCTGAGATCTGGCATTGGCATCTGAAGTTGGGGGCAGTCTGGTGGGACTGGGTGTTCTAACTTTAACTCCAAGTAAATAGTGTCAGAATTGAATTGCATCATTGGATCTGCTAAAGAACTGCTTGGTGTGTAGGGAAACTCCCCACCCCCGCAAACCTCCCCACATATTTTGATGGCCAGAAATGTGCTGTGTTGATTGTGAGAGGAGGAAAACCGTTTTGTTTTTCCTGTCTCATATAGGCAAATTTCTTAAAAGATAACGACCTTTCAAAACTTCCCCTCAAACAAACAAACAAACAAAAATCCAGGCCCAGACAGCTTCACAGGGGAATTTTACCAGGCATCCAAGGTGGAAATCACAACTCTACATAACCTCTTCTAGAAACTTGAAACAGAAGGAATACTTCCCAATTCATTCTATCCAACATGGTAGCCACTAGACACATGTGGGTATGGAATACTTGAAATGTGGCTGGTATGATTAACAAAACGAATTTTCAGTTTTACTTATTTTAATTAATTTCAATTTAAGTAGGCACATATCGCTAGTGGTTACTATATTGAACAGTCCAGGTCTAGATCGTTGAGTGTTGACAAACTATGGGAAGGATCCCATTAGCTGGTCTCAACCTGCATTTTCTCAAAATAAAATATTAACAGCAAGAGTTATTTTTTCAGGAAACTTTTGTTCCTATTGGGTATCTCTGTGGGTTACACATTGTTGTTTTTGTTTTGTTTTGTTTTGTTTTGTTTTGAAGGTGAAAGCCACTGATCTAGATGCTGGTGGTGCCCATATTAACATCTTCAGCCATGAGCTGAGACCCGAAGTCACATGTATCTGTCATCTTGACATCTCATGACAAATCTGTAAATCTGTTTTTTTCCCTCCAGCTATCTCCCATCTCAGCAGAGGGCACCACCTTGTCATCTAGCTGCGGAGGAACAGTGACCTTAATTCCCTTCTTTCCTGTCCTCCCCTCCCATTCAGTCCAACAGCAAGGTCTACTGGCTCTGCCTCCGAAATGGGTGCCAAATTAACTCACCTATTTCCATTAGGGTTTGCATCAAGGTACCCTAAGCCCCGGTATCCCTTGTCTGGGGCACTGTGATGGCTCCAAACTTGTCTGTCCTTAATTCTTGTCTTCCTGAGCCCCATTCTTCACACAGCAGCCAAAGGGATCTTTTAAAAACGTAAATCCAATGTTCTTGCTCCCCTACTCCAAAGCTCCTGTGGCTTCCCATTGTGCGAACAGTGTTCTGTCATTGCCCTGCCAGGCCCTGGTGACCTGGCCCAGCACCTCCATTGTCACTCCATCATGCTCACCATGGCCATTCCACACCAGGGACACCCGCTTTCTTGCTTGTTTCTCCCCAGGGCCCTGCACGTGTGCTGTGACCTGGGCCTCCCAGATCTTCCCCAGCTGGCCTCTCGCTGTTAATTTGGGTCCCAACTCAGAGGTCATTTCCTCAAAGGGACAGCCCTGCTCTGACTAAATCTGCATCCCCAACCCAAGTCTGAGTGATTTTCTGGGGAGTAAATGAGATATGTTGTTATGGAGATGGAGTGCTTTTGAGTAATAGGAACCAAGAGCCATCAAAGTATTTTTGACTAGAGATCCTTGAATCTTCTTTGAGAATCATCTGTAATAACAAAATCCTTCTGTGCAAGTGGTGTTGCCAAGTTTCTATATGGAGAATAAATATTGGTCTTGCTATTTTTTAGCTTAGCTGAGTACTCCATTATGCAAATTTAATGAACAGTTTAAAATATGCATATTATGCACAATACAGTATATTATGATATAGACATATAAATTATGTTGATATAAAATTTAAAATGAGTTTTTCATTAATGTTAATATATCATAAGCACAGGACAACTATATCATTTATTTAAACTTTTTAATCTCTGAAATTTATAAACATAATGATCAATTTTTTAAGAAAGTTTGAATTATCAAATTACTTCTGTCTTGAAGAGAAAGGTATGTAATTTTGGGTACATTATTCCTTATGTGCCTTTAGTCTTTACTTTGTGAAATACGCTGTTAAAATAGTGCAGAAAAATTACCAGAGTTATCAACAAAGTAAATTACAGGGTTTGTAATTCTGACCTTTGCTTGAAAAAAAAGAAAAAAGGAAATTTACACTCAAATACCAAAACTCTGAAACTTTTTGCAGGAGTCATTTGCATAACAGATTCCCAAAACGACTAAATTAAAACTGTATATGCAGAATACTATGTATTGGTTAAACCACATAGTAAAGGAGGCAATAGGGAATGTATTTAACTTTTCAAAATGAAAACTGAATTACAAATGGGAACGTATGGCATTATTTCATCCTAGAAAATTCTTCAAGTTGGATAGCGTTCAGAAAATTAAAATAGGGCTTCCATTTTACTTCACTTGTATTCCGTTCTGTCCAAGTTCAGAAATAGTGATGATTAAAATGTTTATGTCATTTGACCCTCTTCTGGGATAGCTCTCCAAAGGGAATAATCCAGCCTACAAAGATTGGTGTACAAAGATGCTAGCTATGCCAGTGTTTATAATTTTGAAAAGCCAGGAACCATCCAAATATTCAGTGATGGGGGAATTTAGCAGATTGTACAACATCCATACAATAAAGGATTGTATAATCATTAACATTAATTTTTAATGTTTGATGTTATGGGAAAAAGCTTCTGGCATAATGCTAAGTGGAAAAAAAGATATATTTCTATGGTATGATCTTAATTAGGTCAAAACAGTATCCATAAAAGAAAATATGTTAATAGCGGTTACTTGTGAGGACTACATTGCTGCTGGTTTGTATTTTCCAAGTTTTTTAGAAAAATGACATATTATTTTTATAATACCAAAAAGACCGTTTAAAAATTGTGGTGGCTAATAAAGTAGTAAATGTTTAAGCTTATTGTGTTTTAGATCTGGAGAGTAGTACAGGGCTCATTTAGTCTGGGAGCTCAGGACTGAGAATTATAACTGGTACAGGGAGACTGAGAGCTGTTTTTCAGAAGTCCTCAGTGGAGAGCAAGGTTTCTTAGTGTTTTTGCTCAGATGGTCCCTGACATGCTCAGTTCTGTCCCTCACAGGCTGTCATTTGCTGACCAGAAAGTCTGACTGGCTGTCAGCTTTGTCTTTGACAAATATAAAATAGGAAGATGAGGTAATTATTACCCAATATATATGACTTATTTGATAGGCAAACATTTTAAAACAGAAGGCAACAATGACAGATTCCTGATGGCATAAAGTGGGAACCATTCTAGGTTGTTTTTCAGTCTTTGGGTTCTAATCCATTTGTAGGTCATAAAATCCTTAGTGGGTCTCCCCCTGCATTACTTTGTAAGTGAAATTAGGGTAGAAAAATACTAGACTATTATATGTAGTAAGTATTCTGTAAATTTTAATTTTAGGAGTGTGTCTATAGGTACTCAATTATAATGTAAAATGTGTTTTGGGCTTCATTTTGTTTTGCTCTTTTATCTATGGTTTGCAGTCAAAAAAGTCCAAAGACTCTTAGTGAGATCCAGACCAGTAGTTCTCAGTATGCTGTGGGGATTAGTAGCACCAGTGTCATTTGGGAGCTTGCCAGAAATGCAAATTCTCTGGCCCCACTCCAGATCTACTGACTCAGAAGCTTTCGTGGTGGGCTTCAGCACTCTGTGGTTTAATAAGTTCTGTCTTCGTCTGTTTTCTGTTCCTGTAATAGAATAACACAGACTGGGTAATTTATAAGAATAGAGGTTTAGTTAGTTCATGGTTCTGGAGGCTGGGCAGTCCAAGGGCATGGCACCAGCATCTGGCGCAGGCCTTCTTGTGTCATAACACAGTGGAGGTTGTCACAAGGTGAGAGGGCAAGAAGAGCATGCATGTCCACTCAGGCCTCTTCCTCTTCTTATAAAGCCACCAGCCCTATTATAGGGACCTCACCCTGATGACCTTATCTAATCCTAATTACCTCCCAAAGGCCCCACCTCCAAATGTCATCAACATATGAATTTGGGGATTACATTTCAAACATACGAAATTTGGGGGACACATTCAAACCAAAGCAGTCCCCCTGGTGATTCTGATGCACACTCAAATTTGAGAACCACTGGTCTAGCATTGCTATTCTTGGTGTGGTCCAGGGGCTAACACTGACATCCCCTGTGAGCTAGTGTGGAAATGCAGAATCTCAGACGCCAACCTGGACATACGCACTCAGAATCTACAAGACCCCCAGGTGATTTGTGTAAGTAGTAAGGCTGAGTAGCACTGGTATAAACACAGATTCCTCCGTGAGTGAAGGTAGCCTGTAGAGTAGATCAGTAAGAAGGCATTGTGGTGCGAAGTTTACATACTCTTCATTTGTTTAAAATTTCCTGTATTGTACTAGTTGGGGTTAACATATCCAAACAAATTCATCAACTAAAGTTAACGGCAGTTGATATCAATTACTTTAAGCAGATTTTTAGATGCAAATTTTAATAGTGACCACTCATATTAACTTCATCTAATCTCTTTTAGGAATTTATCAAAGAGCTGCTTTCTCGGATAAGAGGCATGAGGAAACTGAGCCCTCCGCAGAAGAAGAGTGTATGATGCTGGAACAGGGTGGAACTCTCCCAGAGTTGAAGACAGGGTCCTGGGATTTGGACTTCATGAAGACTTTTGTTAAAGAACAGTTGTCCTTATGAGCAACTTTTTTTTTTTTTTTTTTTTTTGGTGTGCGGGGGGAATCTATTAGACATTTATTCAAGAGCGTTCCTTTTTTTGTTTCTAAAGGTTTTTGTTAGTGTAATATTTTAATAGCAAAGATATCATAACTCTGGCCACAGCCCAACCAAGGATTATCAATGCAGGTGGACATCCAAGGATGGGCCGGGCCAGGCAGCATTTTCTGCAAGGACTCAGATGTTTAAGTACCTTACGATACAGGGAAGATGGCTTTCTTACAACTAATTTGATAATACTTATTTCTCAAGCTGTATATTTGACTCAGCTGTCCAATTTCTCATACTTGTATATATCCACACAAAACTAAGTTAAAATGTAGATGTGAGTTTTATTTCATATGGATGGAATAAACTTGTGGTCGTCCTTAAATTGGAGGTCCCAGCACATGTGTTTTCTAGAGGCCACCAGGCATTCTTCATGTGAGTGCTGCTGTCTGTCAACATTCACTTTACGCACCAAAGTGAAAGAATTCAGTGTATCCGTTGTTTTAATGAGCTACACTACAAAAATGTTGAGTTGGTCAAGGGCTTAATTTATGGACTTTATGTTATTTCATTGGTTGGGATGCTTTGCCAGGTCATGTACTTTTTGCCTCATTTGTGGTCTTTTAAAGTTTTATGAACCCTTAATTTGCAGAACTAACCTGATTTCTAGAGAAATGCCTATGCTATCTGAGCAGTGTTTTGCAGTGGAAGAAGGAAGCCCTGTGTAGCAATGTATTCTCTGCTTTCAACCAAATACTGTGTATTATTCTCTCCCCATGAAAGCAGATCAAAAAGAAGTTAGCAGACTGTCTTCCTCCTTGGAAATAGGTCCCTTCTATGCCTGGTTGCATCAGACTGGAGGGTGTGAACTGCTTATTGAGGAAGTGTAGATGTGAGAAAGCCTCGCCTTCTCCTAAGACAGTCGATAGGGGAGCATTTGCTGGTTTGGAAGTGTGGAGATTGCATTTCCTGCTTCTCTCAATTGGCTTATGGTGAGGACTTTGGGCTCTCCTGGCCCTAATTGTGCACCCTGATCCCTGGGCTTGCAGCTCGGCCTGGGCACCCACCCTGCCCCTCTTGGTTACAAAATCAAAATTTAGTTGGAATGTGGGCAGGGTCAAAGGTAAGAGTAGGAACTCTTCCTTCCCTCCAGGAGGTCCCCGCTGCCTCCCACAGAAACCCTACCTACTGGGAGACATCTCCAGGTGGCCCTGTCCAAGGACGGGGGTCAGGCATTTTATATCAAGGGTGCTCTGGACATATTTTATTTTTTAAAAGAACTATGTTTGTGAATTTTACGTATACTGGCAAGCTTTTGAAAATGTATTTAATTTTGTAATGTTTACCAATGATTTATTTACAAGCTATTTACTCAAATAAATGGAGCTGCTTACAAGTCTGTTTCCATGGATGCCTCTGCTACAAGTCTGTTTCCATGGATGCCTCGCAGACACATTACCACGAGGGTTGGGCTTTGTCGGGTTCTCTGCAGAGGAGGGTACCAAGCATCTGTATCTAGCTTTTCATTTTCAAGGTACTTTTAGGCATTTAATCCTGGCCCTCTCCTGAGACGTCTTCAGGTCAGGTGGCGAAAGCAAAAGAGCCTGGATGCATTCGTGGGCCGAGGAAGAAACAGAGCACGAGCCCTGTGTGCTCCGCCCTGCCTGGCTTCTACTCCAGCACTCCTAGACCATGCCTCTCTCATTTAATTAGAACTCCCCTTTTTTCCCATTTGATAGGAAGCCTCAGAAAGATTTCAAATTCATAAAGTACTACAATTATTGTTAGGATGCCATGCACCATATACATCAGAAGAATACAGCATTTGCAGGATGTTGACTAGGCTTGATTGACCAGCCTACATGGTTGTCTTCAGATGAAGCAAAAATTAACTCTTCCTCCAGGCGTCCGACCCCACCATGCACACACTCTCCACTGCCCCTTCCGTCCCTGCTCAGGGCCTGGCCTCACCTAATCTCCCAAGAGCTCCAGCCGGAAGCTTGGGCTCTTCCCTGACTCCCCAACACTCCCCCAGTCACCAAGCTGGTCCTCTGTGAATACCTCTCAAACCTGTCCCCCCATGGTCAACTTCCCTGGATTGCTGCAGCCATCTTGGCACCATGTCGACTTGTCTCTCTCTGGTCTGTTCTCAACAGAAGGAGCCAGAAGGATCTCATCACTCCCACTGCTTAAAATCCAAGCCCCCTCAGCATGCTGTGTGAAGAACTTTGTCCCTGCCTCTCTTGCTTCGTCTTTTGACCCTGTACTAATGTCCAGTACCACTGAATTCCTTGGGGTTTCTGGAACATCCTATGTATTTTCTCCTCGGGGGCTTTGTAAAATCTATTGCCTCAGCCTGGAACTCACTCTCTGCCAACAGACTCTATGCAGAGAGCTGGATTAGATCCCTCCAGGCCCCCCAGGTGTGTTCACCCACAGCCTCAGCCTTTGCCCCCTCATGGCATGCATCCACAGTGTCATTACTGTATGCCCATGTGCTGTCTCTTCCCTTAAACTCCACCATCCTTAAGGCTGAGACAGGACTTAAGCATCTGGTCCTATGCCTGACCTGCCAAAGAGATTAATACGTGTTTGCCAATTCAACGACTGTGACAAAAGATTCTTAAAGAAAACTCCACTGTTTTCTTCCCAGCGACAGTAGTGGTTCTTAGATCTGAGTGTACATTTGGATCACCTGGGAAGCTTTAAAAACAACTGAAGCCTGGGCCTCAGTCCTAATTAAATCAGCATCTCTGGGATCAGAGCTGGGGCATTTTTCCAAGCTCCCTAGATCAAGCACTACCAGGCCATTGGGTCATTCTTGTGCTGTCGGATGGATGGACACACCAGTTTGACCTCAGATCTCTGCGTTTATACTATTATAGTAGATGACAGGTATGACATTGGCACATTGGCTATTTCTCATACAGAGAGTCTCCTGACTATGGGACTGGCTCTACCTTCTAGTTCAGTCTCATTGAACAGCCACCTGCAGGGCTCTTCTTCACTCCCGAGAACCGAGGGGCTCACTTGAACACCGGGAAATCTGATGGACTGGCTCCCATGTACAATAGCCACAATATAAGTTAGCACTGGGCTGACTGCTTACGTGCCTGCCTCATTTAGTCCTGACCTTAATCTTATGAGGTAGGTTGCACTGCCCTCATTTTAAAGATGAGAAAATAAACTCAGAGAGATTTAGCGCTTACCTGAGCTACAATTACAGAGCTGAGATTAAAACCCAAGCCTATGTGACTCCAAAGTCCCATAACCACTAGGCTTTCTTGCCTCTTGCAGGGGGTTCCTCTCAGTTGCAAGCACAGGAGTGAAATCCAGGAGCTGCACCTGTGGTGAGCAGGGGTGGAGGCTTTGTGGATGGAGGGAGCCTCTTCCTCACTCCTGAGGAGTGGGACACATCCCCACCCTCACCCCACTTCCTTCTGCTTCCTGGGAACCTTCCCTGGAAGCCGGCCCCTTTGGGAATGCTGTCCTAGTGCTCCTGTCAACTTCCTCCTGGGATTCAATTAATGGCACCACATGCCCTAAGAGGGCACGGTGGGAGGTCCTGTGGGTGGTGGGAACCTTTGTCTGTGGTCTGTCTAAAATAGCAAAACTCATTATTTGGTAGTCGGACCTTTCTGAAAACCATTTTCAAACTGGATACAAGGATACTAGTATTTTTCCCCACTGGTTTCTCTTTACTTGAATTTATCTTAACCCAAATGATCCTGGAGAGTTTTTACTATGAACTAACCTCATTTCCTTTGGGGTTTGAGTTATAAATCACTGTGTGTTTGTGATTTGCCTGTGTCAGTGGCATCTCACAGACTCCCATGAGTGGAAAGAACTGTCCGGGCTCCACGGAGTTCCCTCCCACCCCCACTCAGAAACAAATGCTGGAAACGCTTAGCTTTTAAAAAGCATTCTTATGCCACCGTGAATGCTGAATAGACCTCTCTTGTTGACTGGTATGTCATGCCTGGGGATGAATTGTTCTTTTAAGACTGGATTGTTTTCTACCTCTCTTGGCTCTGTGGGTGTTCCCACCACAACACACTAGACAGATATTTCAATAAGGTACTTATATTAAAACAGCTACCAATTACGTCCTGGAACCCTGCTTTTCTGGAGCTTTCATTGAGTCAATTCGGTAAATAAGCCCAGATTTGTCTCTGGTACATGTTTTCTTCATGTTCAGTCTCCTAAGTGGGCTGTTCAATGAAACCGGCTGGGTGGTCTTCTCTGGGCCCGCCTTTTCCAGTGGATTCTAGAGGTAGAGAGTCCTAGCAAGTACAGGCAGTAAAGTGCTCTTTTAACATATTTGCTACACAGACCTGGTCTTAATTCAGTGTTAAAGCTGTTGGGAGACAATTCTACATGGGTCTGTCATGTTTCTGCATGTCCTGTGAGCAGACTGCCTTTGTTCCGAACCATCTTTTCAAGAATGTTTGTAAGTATAGCAAACAGCCTTGGAAGTTAGAGATAGTGTCTTCCTCTAGAGCAAAGCTTACTGCTTATTATAAAAGATTTGGGTTCCCTAAGTTCAGAGTCCCCCTTCCGGAATGCAACCCTCTGCATGTGCAGTGTCATCTGGCCTTCTTTGCAACACCCTAGGACTTGGGGGTCAGGAAATCAACGCCAAAAAATGCTGCTGCTCTGGCCACTGCTATTGCTGTGAGTAACAAACTGTCCTTCTCTCTGACCTGGGAGTGTCGGGTCTCCTACCGGCATCCATGAAACTGCCAGGCTCATTCATTAGCTTACAGCAGGGTAAAATCTCAGAGCCTACACAAGTCTTGACGATGGTCAGTCGTCTTGCTCTCTTTCAATGCCACTTGTGTCATTTTTGTAACTAATAGATACTTTCTTGTGTTTGGATCCTAACTTGATTGAAAATTTTCAACTACATAGGGTCAGAAGTGTCCTTTAAAGAGATTTCACGGCTGGAAGTGGTTGTTCTGTGGAAGGAATTGGCTTTTGCAAAAGCTACCTTCTCTTTTCCTTCTCCTTAGCGAGATGAAGTGAATGCTGCCTGAGGGAGAAAAGGGTGTTGGAAGAATGATTTCTTATCCCACGAATTTACAGTAAAATGACCCCCTAGAGTGAGGGAGAGAAGACAGGCAAGCGGCAGTTCTTGCCTGGAATGTTTCTCTTTAAAACACGTGTCTAAATAATATGAGTAGTACATCATCACTTGCTATTTTGAAGTTTCCAAATTAAACTCTAGAAGCAGCTTTGTGAACTTAGTTTATTTGCAGTATTGTGGTCCACCCAGTGGTTACTGAAGCCAGAAATAGAAATTGAGCTCAGGGAATATCTGATGCTACCAGATTGGTTCTTGTCAGGTCAGTAAATGATCCATATAAAGTGTCACCGAACACACCCTCTGGGTCACAAGTTGCTTGTGGGTGAGTGATTTACTATTTGGTTTTTCTGTTGTTAGTAGTGGAAAATTACTCTTCTGGTGCTGATTAGATTGTTTAAAGGGAGCATTACTGACTCAGACCTCCTTTCTGATAGCTCATAGATAAGGGACAAATAAGATTATTTGTCTTTTTTGAAATTTTTTTTTTTTTTTTTTTTTTTTTTTTGAGACAGAGTCTCACTCTCTTGCCTGGGGTGAGTGCCGTGGCATCAGCCTAGCTCACAGCAACCTCAAACTCCTGGGCTCGAGCAATCCTACTGTCTCAGCCTCCCGAGTAGCTGGGACTACAGGCATGCACCACCATGCCCGGCTAATTTTTTCTATATATATTTTTAGCTGTCCAATT